>JARHVA010004427.1:1557500-1565000 GCA_037957365.1 Torreya grandis | reverse complement strand
ATAAGATGTAATTGATAGATAACAAACCAACATGATGATCTTCCAAATGATTTAAGGTCACAACCTAGTGATATTAAACACAAATATATATTCAATAATCCATTAAAATATCATGGTAAGGAAACATCAGAAGTCCAAATGGTGTATAATACACATCCTCCTCCTTAACATTATGGACACCCATTAGATTAGATTTTTACCTTATATGGTTCAAATGCCTTCTAGTAAATTTTATGATAATGAAATAATGGATGGTGACTCATATCTTCACTCAATATTTATTAGAGCACATATGGATTGTCATCCTATACATATTGTTATCATTGATAATGGTTCAACTAAGAATTTACGTACCATTAAATTAATTACACATTTTATATACAAACATGATTATTTATAGCCTTCAAATTATATGGTTAGAGCATTTGATGGGACAAATGACAATTTATTGGTGAGATTGATTTACCTTTACATTTAGGTACAATGCATGTGACTACAAAATGTTACACTACACCATACATGAGAGTATTTGACATGTTACTGAGATGACTTTGCATTCACAATATCCAAATAGTACTAATATCCATAATGTATATATGTCTTATGTATATTTATGCAAATAAGGTAATCACAATTTTAGGAATTAGGTATAAGCTTTCACTACAACTAGAAAAGTTTATTCTAAGATAAGTAACTACATAACATATTAAGTTTAATAGTGAGTGAAAGGGTAATCAAAATCTAATCCCCTTTCCTAGGTATAAGATAATATAGTTTTTGTTGCATTACAGATAAATAACTGACTCCATAAATCCCTCATCTACACATACATGACTCAATGAGTTGTTAAAAAATAAGCATGTTTCAGAGAGTGTAATAAGACTAATAATGTTAATTAGATCAATGAATTACCATATCAATAAGTATGGGTTATAATAACGACTATTGGTTCATTACCATAGATTTATATGAGGCATAGGTAGAGTGTCGTGTATTCAACTTGTTCACATTTGGTATATATACATGGTATTTGGCACTATGATGTTTTTTTATATTTTATCTTGAGTTTAGAACACCCTACGATAATCCCATAAATAGGATCATCGACTAGATTTATCTTCCCTAAAATAATTAAAAATACAAAAAATAAATAAATAAATAAAATATAAAAACATTCAAATAAATCAAAAACAAAAGTAATATTTAGCATACACATGTTTACTAGATTTTGCAAACATGTTATTTACTTTATGATAGTATATAACATAGAATTTCATTTCTCTAAACACATATGTTTCATGGATAATTAATTATGATGCAGGAATCCATTTGATACATGATACATGATACATGAGCATTCAAATGTTAGACCTTTTCCTCTATCCATGTTGCAAACTACATTGGCTAGATATGCTTATCATTCAAAATTGATATATGTTACATTTTATTCGGATAAATTTACATTATCATGTTGATATTATGCATTAATACTTACACATGTATATGATTATGCTTATATATTACATAGTGTGATATATATGTAATACTACATGACATTTTACTTATACATGTATGCAGGTTCTAGCATGGTATGCTTATTTTGATTACTTATATTTCACTTATTCATCTTATCGCATAGATTACATGAGTATACTTCTTGTTTTCTACCTTATTTTGACTACAACACATTTGAACATGTTCCTTGTTTTCTAGCCATAGTGCTCCTAATTGTTTATTATTTGGCATGTAAATATTTTAACATGTCATCTCCTTGAGTGTGCGATAATATTCCCCCTTTCTTTTGGTCTCCTTATACTCATTTTTTGTGACATTAAATGATATTGTGTGTTTTTAATTAATTTTTGAGATTGTTTTTGTTACTTTTACATGTTTCCATGATCTTTAGGATGCATCTTGGGGCTTGTTATGATTTGATACTATGACATTCATGGATATATATGTGTGTGTGTACACACACACACACACACACACACACACACACACACACACACACACACACACACACACACACACACACACACACACATGACATCCCTATCTTTTTTATTACTATGTGATATATATATATATATATATATATATATATATATATATATATATATATATATATCTGTGTGTGTGTGTGTGTGTGTGTGTGTGTGTGTGTGTGTGTGTGTGTGTGTGTGTGTGTGTGTGTGTGTGTGTGTGTGTGTGTGTGACATTATTATTTTATCATTTTGAGATAAGACCTGACTACCACATTGCATTACCCTCACCTCAAAATCGGGAGATATTAGTAGGGGCATGTCATGGATACATGAGTCCACACACATATAGTTGGTACAATTTTTATAATTTCATGTAGTTGAAATGATTTGGATGTACACTAGGATAGAATATTATTAATTTGGTATAAAATTTTACATATTTGGGATACACATTTTCAAATTTGAGGCATATATTATATATAATTTATAGAGTATACATTAGGTTTTCATAGATACTTAAGTTTTAGATACATTAGTAGTTCATATGTCATGTCATTAAATAAAATAAAAGATAAATATTGATATTATAAAACATTTATAAAAAATATTATGAATGGACATGAACATGTTTCATTACTTGTTCACCACACATTAATTCACTAACCTTTCAGAGAGACACCAATTGATAATTTAATTATCTATAGAAGTTGGCTCCCTCAAGTAGTGTAGTTAAGATTCATTTCCCTCAACATCCTTAGTGTTAATCCTATTTTTAGGCTAATATGGTTCCACCACTTAACCTTGGCTAGATTGGCTAGATTATGTTTATACTTAAGTTGTGTGATTGAGATTTAATATTCAATGGCCTTGGCAAAAATTGTACTTGGAATAGAATAGGGTCATGATCATCCACAAATTATCTTATTCACACATATAAGGTTCAATTTTGATCCTCTCACTATAATTATTCAACAGGGAAGCATCATCAACAAATAAAATTACCAATAGATAAGATGGTTACATGGACACATAGGTGTAATCCTTCCTTTCTATCTTCTATTTAAATCATTTTAATTATTAATTATTAATATTATATTCACTAAGTATATTGTATCATGATATTAATTATAGGTGATGCATAAACAATGAATCAAAAATGTGTTAAAATAAAAGCAAGGTCTTTTGTATACACCAAGGTGTGCATTTATTTCCTTTAGCCTAGTCATTTCATCTTTGTGTATTAATATATTAAAAGGGGGTTATACATTCTAAAATATAATATTATATATCATACTAGTATTTTAAGATAAAAAATACAAATCATGGCTCAAGCATTTAATTTATTACCTTTTCTCTAACAAAAATATCTCTTTTTCCATCACACTATGTCTAATTGTTTATCCTATAGTTTGACCCAAAAATTGTAATGACAAAGATCACCCATATGGTAAATTCTTCATAAAACTTATTTTCTATCCTACATAAATTTATACATATCCTAAATAATTTTTTACCCTCCAAGACACTAGAAACCATATTAGGACATTCTCATCGACAGTAGAATCCCAAATTTGATGGTAGTGTTCCTACCTTCCAAATGGTCAAATTTAAAATCTGTCGATATGTACAGGTTGACATATTTATCTTATTTAACCCTCATTTGATATTATTTCAAAATTTTTGGTTTATATATATATATATATATATATATATATATCAAATTTAATTAATTATAGAATATATAAATCACCTCTCAAGCTCACACTACATTATTGAAAATACTTTGCAAAATTGATTTATACTGACCTATTCTTCCCTATTTCTAAATCACTCATAGGAGTAGTCATATTAAAATTTTGAATAATCTAAATTTTAGACCATGGAAAATATTTTTCAAGTTACATTATAGACAACTAAATTCACTTGAATATAGAATATTTCACTTTTGTTCACACATTAACCCACATAAGGGGAATAACTACATCAATCTAAGGCCCTATTAAGATTATATAGATATGTATGTAGGACTTAGTTATATATGTGTATTTTAGGTTAGGTTGACTTTACTTGTACCCATTAACCCCTATTTATCAATTTGACATGCCCTAATTGGATAACTGAGGGTTTTGAGTAAAAGGGTGATTTTAAGAACCTATGCATGTAATTTCAACTAATACCTTGTACTATGAAATTAAATCCTAAAATGTGAACTTAGATTATATATAAAAAGATACAAATTGAGATATAAGAATTGATGCTAGTGTCTATAGTTTGATATCAGTGTCTTAACTAATAAATAATCTGATTTCCAAAATTTGACAAATTAAGGTTAATCATTAGACTATATTCTTATGCACTTTTTTCTATCAAACCTTCTTATGCATCATTTCATAAAATAAGTGTTTTCTATCCTTCAAATTTTTACTTTTAGATTTTTTTATTTTTTTTTTGCATTTTACTTCTCTATATTTAGCATATTGTCAAATTTAGTATGTTTATCATAATATTATAAATATAAATTATTTATTTAGCCTAATTTATTATTATATTACATAATCAAATTATGTTATTCCACTACCATTATCTCTAAAAAGGTTTGAAAATATACAACTCTTCCTGGTTTATCTTATGTATGTGTCACTCTAGATTTATCAAATTCAACATTATTGAAATAAACAAAGGAAATAATCTGGAAGACCCTTCCCAACTAGCTAATAACATTTATGACAATACTATCTACACTTATAAAATAAGTTATGGTCTTAACGAAATTATTTAATCTACTATGATTTTTAAGGAAACCAACAACATTGTTTTGAATATTCCTACCAAGACTAGTGTTTTTTATCCCTCATCTTCCAATCATCCTCAATACAATCCTAATACAACTCTACATACATCAAAATTATTTACATAAATATTCCAATAAAATAACCCTTATGAAATATTCTACTAGCAATAAAATGACCCAAAGGCAAAACCATACATTTAAAAATGGATAGTAAATTTTCTTAGGCCATTATGAACCTAATGAATCAGACATATATCCTCCCTCCTCTTAGATATTCCAACATAAATATCATTCCTCAAG
Organism: Torreya grandis; assembly: GCA_037957365.1. NCBI lineage: Eukaryota > Viridiplantae > Streptophyta > Pinopsida > Cupressales > Taxaceae > Torreya > Torreya grandis. The sequence goes on along the minus strand of JARHVA010004427.1, from coordinate 1,559,921 downwards.
CATGTATTCATGACAAGATGATTCAAAACCTTTAGAATCAACCTTTACCTTATGTCATTGTATCTATATACATTAGAAACATTTCTATATCACATATGATGGGACTAAATATCTTGATTTACATCTTATAAAAATTGGATATTAATTTATGGAATGGTTCCAAACAAACACTTGTTTGACTACCAAAATTATAGCCAAAACCTTTAATATAGATGCATTAGAATTTTACAATCAGTTTCAGCAACTTTTTATTACAAACTAGAGGATTGAATTATGCTCTAGTTAAGGAATCCCAAAATAATGACCTTGCTGAAAATAGCCTTTGAAACTTCATCAATGTTAAGAAACTTTATAATGAATCTTCCAATACATTCATAAAATGATGAAAGTATTTAATGAATAAAGTAAACCATAACATGAGTGGTGAAAACCATTTAAAACTATTTGTTACTTGTCTTAAATTCCTTCTTCAAAAAAAGGTTAGGATATTATCCCCTCACACCTTAAAAGAGGAATTAAACCAAAAAAAGAGGTAATATTAATTATATATCAATTTAAACCTTTTAAAACTCCCAAAAAGGACTATATGTAAACTAAAACCAATGTTATCACCCTTAATAATTCACAAAATAAGCGTCCCCAACCCGCATGAGTATATCAAATAGATAACCAACTAGATTATTGCCCTTACTTTAGTATATAGGATATTAATAAGTTATTATTTATGTATAAACCATGTATTTATATTCTAATACACCTCCTACATCATATGACCATAGCATTTTTTTATTTCATGATAATATTAGTCATACTCATGAGACATGTCATGAAATTTTAAAACATAGAATATCTATCATATTGGGAGAAAATATAAATCTTAAATTTATTACCAAAGAGTTAAATGATGAATATATTAAATATTTTAAATATTTAAAATAAAATTCTAAATCTACCAATTCAAAACCTCAAAAGTAATATCAACTATTAGATCCCAAAAACACAATATTCCCAAAAATATTTTAATGATATGAACTATTATTAGTATTATACCAATTCTGAATATGCAAATGTGGTAAAAGACAACTACTATTATAAACCCACTCAAATATATTGTGTCACTAAACCTAAAATCCCTTTTATTGAAGACAAACTTCTTATGGATACTATTATTAGTGTAACTACTTCATCTTCAATCCCTAAACTAGAGTGATGAAAATGCTCCACCATTTCATCCTCAAACTATTTCATCCAATCCTTATATTACTATTCTTCCTAAAGTCATCATTACTAATCAATATAAATATAGTAATGTATCCAACCCTAAATCATCATGTAATTTATTAAATGAATTGAATTACATGCCTTTTAAAATTCCTCTAATGAAACTTATAATAACATCACAATATCATCAAGAGTTCCTCATATGAAAATTTTAATAGAATAAGGAATCACCATCTAAGGAATTTGAAATACCTAACCATCCTTCTGAAGGTCCAACACCTACAATAATTCATACCATTGAAGTCATTTCTTAGCCTTCCTTCTTTAAGAACCTCTCCATAGAGTTTTCTAAATTAGATATGATTAATGATGAGATTATTTTTTGAGGTGATGACCCACCCCTCTTTACTAAGATTTTGATTAATAATTTAAAAAAAATAAAGGTCTTGGTGGATGAAGGCTTAGGCACAAACATAACTTCCATTTTTTTAATCCAACAAATTAGATTTTTTGAATATGACTTTAAAAAAACATGATTCACCTATTTTCATTTTGAAAAAACAAATTATAAACCTCTTGGTTGCATTTAGATTCATATCACTATATGACCAAAACTAATATGCACCAATTTGATGGTTTTATATCGTCCACTCTTTTATAATATTCTTCTAGGTCATCCTTGGACTCATCACATGAGTTCTATCACATCTTTTGGTAGCCAATAAATTAAGTCCAAACATAATGTCCATTTTTATAAACATTATGTAGATTCCAATACCTAATGTCTCAAAAAACCTAATCATAAAGTGTAGTATTATATTCCCATTTTCCCTAATGTTAGTGGTATAACTCTCCCTTATTTTTCCAACATAATTCTAAATCTATAAGTCATTTTTTTAGATTCTAATGATGACAACCCAAATTAGTTACAAATTATTTATAATACCACCATATTTCCACCTCATATAGTAGAATGGATTCTTCCATATCTTCTACCATGATATAGGATAATTCCTTTTATAAATTATGATACAAAAATTCCTCCCCCTTACAATTCTAATCAATATTCTTATGTAGAATGTGTCTTCATATCAAATTATTTTTGGGTAGCTAAGTTATTTAAATATTATCTATGTTCAAATTATCAAATTTTAAGTAACTTTGAATCCACTAAATTTAACCCCACTAAAACTTCTTAAC
>JARHVA010004427.1:1467500-1552500 GCA_037957365.1 Torreya grandis | reverse complement strand
TAAATGTAAGAGTGATATCCTTTTCAAAATCAAAATGTGAATTTAATTTTAAATCCAAGTGTGTTTTCTTTACATGCAGAGGTTGTTTCCATTCAATAAAAGTGAGTTTTCTTCATGCAAGAGTGTGTTTTTCAATTTCATAGAAAGTAAAGTTTGTTAACTCATCTCCATGTTTGAAAATTTTCAAGAGTAGTCTAAGTGACGATAAACAACCTCCTCACATTCTATAACACCAAATTGTCCTAAATAGTAGGGCAAGTTGAGTGAAGACATCATATATAATATGTCATATGTTTAAGTTATGGATATTGATGGTGTGAATGTTATAGGAGATATTTAGTTAGCAAACATTTTAGATTTACATTTAAAAAAAATAGTTTTAGAATCTTATTTACTATTATTAATATTTATAAATCATAATAAAAGTAAACGCCCCAAATTGTGATATATAAATTCCAATATCCAAAGGTTTCCTTGCATATAGCCTTGGACACTGGCCTTAGTATAAAATGGCACCAATCCATTTATTGGTTAAATGAGAGGTATAATAATAGCCTATCATTTTTAGCATCATTTTTGGAGATTTCATCGATAAGTGTTAGTGAGATCCTACATTAGATTTATATAGGGAAAATTCAAAAACATTCATAAAATTCAAAAATACAAAAAACATTCTAGGAATCTTGAGATTTATGAACCACCCAAGAGATTCTCAAGGATGGTTTAACTCTAAGTCATCCCAAATAAATCAATAAGAGATGATCTAATCCTTGTTAGAAAGATCATTAAGTGAAAGAAAGGTAGTTAAAAGTCATATACAAATATTTTCTAATTCCTCTCTTAAACAAGGAATTGGAGGTACAATCACTGAGAGGGGTGGGTGAATCAGTGATGAAAGATATTTGAAACCTAATTTTTTATCCTTTCAAACTCTTAATAAATGACCAAAAGCATTCATAAATAATATAAGATGTTTATAACAATGAATACGAAAGATGATGCAAGATCACACACATAACACAAGATCTATGTGGGAAACCCTCTTGGGGAATAAAACCCACACTCAATCTTGTAAACATATGGACTACTTGTCTTATAAGATGATCATAAACATGAGACCTTTTAGTGAAACACCCACTTCACAAGGATCACCCACCCCTAAGTATAAAAAATCACCCACACAACACCTTATTAAATAAATAGCTCAAGGACTTTGATTGCCTTCCAATCTTATTGGAGTAATAATATATAAAAAATCTCTTTAAACTCATCACACACACTCAAACTTGCTCATACAATCAATGTATACAAGCACCCCTATTGGATCACTCTAAGCTTTTTTGCTCATCTTCAATCTACTCTATACTTCAGTCCATCCATTGATCACATTCCTTTTAATCTATTTCCTTGGTCTCTATCTTCTGCTCTACCAATATATCCACATCCATGTTTGGAAACCATTTCTTTGGTCTCCACTCTTTATAGAGTCTTCATTAATATCAACTTCTAGGTTAGCCACTATACTTTCCTTAATCCTTAAGAATTATAGCATGATAACACATAACTCAATACTATCCTCATAGGTGAGCCATAGCATCTATGGGTCACACTTAAGCTGCTACACTTTTCAAATAGGCCTTAAAATCCCTTATAGGCCTCATGGAGACCTATTACTCCTTTTATCATACATTAAGAAAATTAAGAACATAAGATCACTTTAAAATACATGATTCCACTCCATATGACTTCTCAAACATCTTCAAATGAATAATCCCATCAAAATTCTCTTTGGCTAAAGCACAAATTGCCCAAACACTATTTTGTATACAAGAAAACCAAGAATTAACAAATGATAAAATTTTAAACTCCATATCTAAAAATTTATAATTATTCATACCTTATAATATATTTTTTTGGATGTGACATCAATTCCTCTTCAAATTTTATTTTTAAACCACCACTAAATTCATCTTGGATTAAAATATATAGATCAAAAACTACAAAGTAGTTTTCCTTTGTTAATTTGAATATTCAAATTCCAATGGTCACTATGTAAATACTAAACATCACGTACTTTTTCATCATTTCATGCTCCTTAGCAACTTTGAAAAAATATGTACCATTAATTTCCTCATAAGTCTCCTAAATTTAACCTATAATTACTCATCATTGATCTTAGATCCTTGCTTCCATGATCATGCCACTTGGCAACTCTAAGTGCCTTTTGCACACATTGACTAGTTGATTCAATGCACTTCATCAATCTCCATCTACATGAACAATCATGAGCCATTGATATTATACTCAAACTTCATGATTGAAACACTTATCAATAGCACATGTAATCTCATGAACCTTTGAAATATTGACTTCATGCACATTGTTGGATCATAATATGTACAATCACATGCTCAGCATTGATCTCGTTGACTATTTGACCCCAAACTTCAACATAGTTAAACTTGATCATCTCTATTCCATCACAGTCTACTAGATCAACCTTGAAGATTTATATCTAGAAATATAAAAAAATTCAAGACACCAAAACTTTAGAGTACCTTCCTAGCACTATAGACAACATCTTCATGAAGATCTTTGACTAATGTTGACTTTTTGAGTACATGAATTAATTCAAAAACTTGCTAGATCACTCATATTTCATGACATTCAGTGATGATCTAGATTATTTAAAATATAATTTCATGTTTCTCTTCCCAAATGATCAAATGACAAACTAAAAATTTACCAAGACTTGTATGGATGTCTCACAACTTTTTCTTATCTTTACATACCTGCACATGTGTGATATCTCTCCAAGATATCAAACACAACTTATATGTCATTCATACACTAGTACCATATTCTATTTTTGACATCAATGACAACCTAAGACATCAATGACCATGCTCAAAAATATTCCCCTTTGTCATTGATGGTAAAATACCCTCATAATGACTTCTTACTCATTTTAACTTCTTCATTATGTTCTTTCTCTCCCTTTGACATTAATGACAAAGGGTATCTTCCTCAACGTGCCAATAATCATCCCTCAACATCATGTATTCATTCAAATACTATTTAATATTCTCAAAATACTTATATACTTTCAAGCATATTAATTAATTAATCCCCCTTTGACATGCACCATTCTAAACTTGAACTTATCATATTCTTCAACTTGACAAACTACTCACAGAGCTTAGAGAGCTCCCCCTAACATTATGCACATCTCTTCAAGCCTCTCAAACTATATGAGTTATCTCCCACTAACTTCATTATATATTTGAAAAATATCATCTTCAAAATTCTTCTCAATGAACTAGGTCTAGTATCAATACTTCAAACGCTTTTCAAAACACTCACATGGAACCATCTCAACTTCTGAACAATGTGATCTCCATGATATACACAACTTTTCATATATAGAACACTGAGAGCTTCTTCATGATATAAATAATAATAAAACACATTCTCCTCCTACTCTAATTACCTTTTAATGATTCATAAACAAGGAGATGACTCCCAAGATTTATCTTAGATACTAAAATGTGGCCTTTGTTAATGGTTTAGTCACAATGTCTAAAAGTTGTTCCTTTATAGACATATATTCCAATTTAATAGTTTTATCACTTACTTGATCTCTTAATAAATGATATCTAATAAGAATGTGCTTAGATTTTGAGTGCATAAAAGAATTATTAGATATACTAATTTCACCAATATTATCACAATATATAGGACAAAGGTCCATTTTATCTTACCTTATAATCTTCCAAGGTTTGTTTCATCCACATTACCTGAGTACAATAGGAACTAGTAGCTATATACTCAGCTTCTACAGTTGATAGAGATATAGTGTCTTATTTCTTGCTTATCCAAGACACCAAGAATTCACCCATGAAGAATATACCACCACTGATACTCCTTTTATCATCTACACATCCTGCCCAATCTACATCAGTGTATGTCTTTAGAGTAAATTATTTACTCCTCAGGCACCATAAACCATACTCTATTGTTATCTTCAGATATCTTAAGATCTCTTTAACTAATTTCAATTAATATTATCTAAGATCAACTTGAAACATTCCTACAAGGCCCACTACTTGTATGATATCGTGCCTAAAAATAGTGGATTATAAGAGTCTTCCAATCATGGATCTATATAAAGTTTCATCAAATTTTGGTGAGTCATCTTGTTTACTTAACATGCATCGAGTGATCACTGGTGTACTCATTGGCTTACAATCCAACATGTTAAACATTCTTAGCATATCTTTGATGTATGTTTCCTATGAAATGAATATCGCTTCATTAAGTTGGTTAATTTGTAATCCTAAAAAGAAAGGAAGTTCTCCTAGGATTGGACTTTCAAATTTAGTATTCATAGCATCTACAAATTCTCTACTCATGTTGTCTTTGTTAGAATCAAATATTATGTTATCAACATACACAACTAGTAGTAATTGATGAGTGTTATACATATTGATATATAAATTACTATTAACTATCCCTATTTTGAAGCCTTGGCTCAATAGATACTTGTCTAATTTGACATAGTAAGCTATAATATCTTATTTAAGACCATATAAATCCTTTTTTAGTTTGTAAACATAGTCTTGATTACTTGTCATTAAAAAACCTTCAAGTGGCTCAATATAAACTTCTTCATCTAAGTTTCCATTCAAAAATGTAGATTTCACATCCATTTGGTAAACTTTGAAACCTTTTAGGATTGTATATGATATAAAGAGTCTAATTGCTTCCATTCTTTCTATAGGATCCAATGTCTCATTAAAGTCTATCCCTTCAACTTGAGCATATCCTTTTCACACTAGTCTAGCCTTACTTATTTTTATTAGAGGTACATTCACTTAGAGGGGCTTGGTGACTTAATGATCCCAAATAATCTAACTTCAATTCCAAACCTTTCAAAACTTTTACCAAAATAACACTTATTAACAAAACATCTCCTAAACACTGACTACATACTAATTTTATGGAGATAAATTTTATATCATCTCTCTTCAACTCTACACACTCAATGCATCTAAAGCCACCTCTTGGATCACTCTTCACTCCTTAACAACAACTCTATCATAACATCAACAACATGCCAAATGGTCATATACATATACCTCAATCTTCTATTTTAAAAAACCCATCCATTTTGAATAATTTATCTGCCTTGCCACTCAACCCTGCACTCTAAAGCATACATACAAGTCTCTCTCTAGTCTCTCAAGTCTAGAAATCATCATATTTGACTTGACTATTTATATAGCATTCATGATTATCAACACATTAGTTGGACATTGGGTATACCTTAGTCATTATATCATCTCTCACATCAATACATTTTTTTTAAAAACTTCATAGGTTGGCTATAGTATCTATGGGTCACCATCAAGTAGCTACACCTTTTAATTAGGCCCTTATAGCCCTTATAGGTCTCATGGAGACCTATTCACCAATTTAGCATTATGTCAAGAAAAAAATGAAGACATGACCACTTCCAAATGTACAGGTACACTCTACATGGCCATTTAGTCATCCTAAAATGATCATAGACATCATTACTCTCTTTTGTGCATGCTCCATAAACTCAAACACTGACCTTGTAATCATGAACATTATGAACAAACACATAATAAATTTCTTAAGCATTGTTCATACTCAACATAGATAGATCAAACCTCCAAAATATATATAGATCATCTTCATAAAGTCTACAACACTTCCTAATATCTAATTCATCATGAAACATCAAAACATCAATAACACTAGCTCAAATACCATTCTTGGATTATTTGTAGATCATACATGAAAAAAAGTCAACTTTGAACCTTCATCACTCTGATTTAAACAATTTTAGATATTAAAATCTATACTTACAGATGTATATTGGATTCCTCTATAAATTTAATTTTTATACCATGACCAAATTCTACTTGTATCAAAATCTATAGCCAAAATACAAAGCACTAGTTTTTCCCTTTATAAATTTGAATATTCAAATGCCAATGGTCATTGTTAAACTTAGATGACTTAAAATGCATCTCATGCCATTAATATTTAGGTCAATCACACACCATAAATATTATTATAATAAACTCAACCTTTACCTTTTAACTCTCATCATTGTATCTTCATCTTTACGTTTTGACATAATGCGCTTTGTCAATCTCTTGTAGATATCTTAGTGTTTTTCTATGTTAAATTTGGACACCTTGAAATCATCTCACTCAATATGAACCATTGACATGTATATGTATGAACATCCACTCACTACTAGATCATAGAATAATTTTTATCTCTACCTCTACTCAACATTAAATTTTAAATAATTGTGCTCATCTTGTTGCTTCCAGAAATCTTAGAATGAACACACTCTATTGATCCTTCTATAAGGAGCTCGATATTTACTCAGTTTAAACAATAAATGTTTTGAATTTTTTGACTCTATATGTTCAATTGATCTTGATATTTAAAAAATCCCTCTAGTTGTAGGATCTCCATTTGGTCCTAGTCTTTACCCTTTGCAAATTTGGCTATGTTTGGGGACCATTGCAAACTACCTAGAAGGCCTACTTTACTCCTTAAAAACATTTACATTGTATCCCTTATAGGTGTCAAGGAGACCTATTCACCAATTTAGCATACCGTCAAGAGAAAAATGAAGATATGACCACTTCCAAATGTATAGGTACACTCTACATGACCATTTACACTTCCTAAAATGATCACAGACATCATTACTCTCTTTTGAGCATGCTCAATAAACTCAAACATTGACCTTATAATCATGAACATTATGAATAAACACACAATAAATTTATTAAGCATTGTTCATACCCAAGATAGATAGATCAAACCTCAAAAATATACATAGATCATCTTCATAAAGTCTACAACACTTCCTAATATCTAATTCATCATGAGACATCAAAACATCAATAACACTAGCTCAAATACCCTTCTTGGATTATTGGTAGATCATACATGAAAAAATAGTAAACTTTGAACCTTCATAACTCTGATTTACACAATTGTAGATATTAAAATCTATACTTACAGATGTACCTTCCATTCCTCTATAAATTTAATTTTTATACCATGACCAAATTCTACTTGTATCAAAATCTATAGCCAAAATACAAATCACTAGTTTTTCCCTTTATAAATTTGAATATTCAAATGCTAGTGGTCATTGTTAAACTTTGATGACTTAAAATGCATCTCATGCCATAAATATTTAGGTCAATCACACACCATAAATATTGTTATAATAAACTCAGCCTTTACCTTTTAACTCTCATCATTGTATCTTCATCTTTACCTTTTGACATAATGCACTCTATCAATCTCTTGTAGATATCTCAGTGTTTTTTTGTGTTAAAGTTGGACACCTTGAAATCATCTCACTCAATATGAACCATTGACATGTAAATGTATGAACGTTCACTCACTACTAGATCTTAGAATAATTTTTATCTTTACCTCTGCTCAACATTAAACTTTAAACAATTGTCCTCATCTCGTTGCTTCCAGAAATCTTAGAATGAACACACTCTATTGATCCTTCTATAAGGAGCTTGATATTTACTCAGTTTAAACAATAAATGTTTTGAAATTTTTTGACTCTATACATTCAATTGATCTTGATATTAAAAAACTCCCTCTAGTTGCACGATCTCCACTTGGTCCTGGTTTTTACCCTTTGAAAATTTGGCTAGGTTTGGGGACCATTGCAAACTACCTAGAAGGCCAACTTTGCTCCTTAAATACATTTACCTTGTAGCCCTTAGAGCTCTCATGGAGACCTATTCACCAATTTAGCATTGCATCAAGAAACAAATGAAGACATGACCAATTTGAAATGTATAGGTACACTCTACATTACCATTTAGTCATCCTAAAATGATCACAGATATCATTACTCTCTTTTGCGCATGCTCAATAAACTGAAACATTGACCTTGTAGTCATGAACATTATGAACAAACACACAATAAATTTCTTAAGCATTATTCATACTCAAGATAGATTAAAAAAACCTCCAAAATATAAATATATCATCTTCATAAAGTCTACAACACTTCCTAATATCTAATTCATCATGAAACATCAAAACATCAATAGCACTAGCTCAAATACCATTCTTGGATTATTTGTAGATCATAAATGAAAAAATAGTCAACTTTGAACATTCATAACTCTGATTTACACAATTTTAGATATTAAACTCTATACTTACAGATGTACCTTCGATTCCTCTATAAATTAAATTTTTATACCATGACCAAATTCTACTTGTATCAAAATCTATATCCAAAATACAAAGCACTAGTTTTTCCCTTTATAAATTTGAATATTCAAATGCCAGTGGTCATTGTTAAACTTCGATGACATAAGATGCATCACATGCCATTAATATTTAGGTGAATCACACACCATAAATATTATTATAATAAACTCAACCTTTACCTTTTAACTCTCATTGTTGCATCTTCATCTTTACCTTTTGACATAATGCACTCTGTCAATCTCTTGTAGATATCTCAATGTTTCTCTATGTTAAATTTGGACACCTTTAAATCATCTCACTCAATATGAACCATTGACATGTATATGTATGAACATCCATTCACTACTAGATCATAGAATAATTTTTATCTTTACCTCTATTGAACATTAAACTTTAAACAATTGTCCTCATCTTGTTGCTTCTGGAAATCTTAGAATGAACACACTTTATTGATCCTTCTATAAGGAGCTCAATATTTACTCAGTTTAAACAATAAATGTTTTGAATTTTTTGACTATATACCTTCAATTGATCTTGATATTTAAAAACTCCCTCTAGTTGTAGGATCTCCATTTGGTCCTAGTCTTTACCCTTTACAATTTTGGCTATGTTTGGGGACCATTGCAAAATACCTAGAAGGCCAACTTTGCTACTTAAAAACATTTACCTTGTAGCCCTTATAGGTCTCATGGAGACCTATCCACCAATTTAGCATTCCATCAAGAAATAAATGAAGACATGACCACTTTGAAATGTATAGGTACACTCTACATGGCCGTTTAGTCATCCTAAAATGATCACAGACATCATTACTCTCTTTTATGCATGCTCAATAAACTCAAACATTGATCTTGTAATCATGAACATTATAAACAAACACACAATAAATTTCTTAAGCATTATTCATACTCAAGAAAGATAGATCAAACCTCCAAAATATACATAGATCATCTTCATAAATTCTACAACACTTCCTAATATCTAATTCATCATGAAACATCAAAACATCAAGAACACTAGCTCAAATACCCTTTTTTGATTATTTGTAGATCATACATGAAAAAAAAGTCAACTTTGAACATTCATAACTCTAATTTACACAATTTCAGATATTAAAATCTATAATTATAGATGTACCTTGCATTCCTCTATAAATTTAATTTTTATACCATGACCAAATTCTACTTGTATCAAAATATATAGCCAAAATACAAAACACTAGTTTTTCCCTTTATAAATTTTGAATAATCAAATGCTAGTGGTCATTGTTAAACTTCGACAACTTAAAATGCATCTCATGCCATAAATATTTAGGTCAATCACACACTATAAATATTATTATAATAAACTCAACCTTTACCTTTTAACTCTCATCGTTGTATCTTCATCTTTACCTTTTGACATAATGCACTCTGTCAATCTCTTGTAGATATCTTAGTGTTTTTCTATGCTAAATTTGGACACCTTCAAATCATCTCACTCAATATGAACCATTGACATGTATATGTTTGAACATCCACTCACTACTAGATCCTAAAATAATTTTTTTCTTTACCTCTGCTCAACATTAAACTGTAAACAATTGTCCTCATCTTGTTGCTTCAATAAATATTAGAATGAACACACTCTATTCATCCTTCTATAAGGAGCTTGATATTTACTCAATTTAAACAATAAATGTTTTGAATTTTTTGACTTTATACATTCAATTGACCTTGATATTTAAAAACTCCCTCTAGTTGTGGGATCTCCATTTGGTCCTGGTCTTTACCCTTTGCAACTTTGGCTATGTTTGGGGACCATTGCAAACTACCTAAAAGGCCAACTTTGCTCCCTAAAAACATTTACCTTGTAGCCCTTATAGGTCTCATGGAGACCTATTCACCAATTTAGCATTCCCTCAAGAAACAAATGAAGACATGACCAATTTGAAATGTATAGGTACACTCTACATGACCATTTAGTCATCCTAAAATGATCACAGACATCATTACTCTATTTTGTAAATGCTCAATAAACTCAAACATTGACCTTGTAATCATGAACATTATGAACAAACACACAATAAATTTCTTGAGCATTATTCATAATCAAGATAGATAGATCAAACCTCCAAAATATACATAGATCATCTTCATAAAGTCTACAACACTTCCTAATATCTAATTCATCATGAAACATCAAAACATCAATAAAACTAGCTCAAATACCCTTCTTGGATTATTTGTAGATCATACATGAAAAAATAGTCAACTTTGAACCTTCATAACTCTAATTTACACAATTTTAGATACTAAAATATATACTTACAGATGTACCTTGGATTCCTCTATAAATTAAATTTTTATACCATGACCAAATTCCACTGGTATCAAAATCTATAGCCAAAATACAAAGCACTATTTTTTCCCTTTATAAATTTGAATATTCAAATGCCAGTGGTCATTGTTAAACTTTGATGAATTAAAATGCATCTCATGCCATCAATATTTAGGTCAATCACACACCATAAATATTATTATAATAAACTCAACCTTTACCTTTTAACTCTCATCGTTGTATCTTCATCTTTAACTTTTGACATAATGCGCTCTGTTAATCTCTTATAGATATCTCAGTGTTTTTCTGTGTTAAATTTGAATACATTGAAATCATCTCACTCAATATGAACCATTGACATGTATATGTATGAACATCCACTCACTACTAGATCTTAGAATAATTTTTATCTTTACCTCTGCTCAATATTAAACTTTAAACAATTGTACTCATCTTGTTGCTTCCAGAAATCTTAGAATGAACACATTCTATTGATCCTTCTATAAAGAGCTTGATATTTACTCAGTTTAAACAATAAATGTTTTGAATTTTTTGATTCTATACCCTTAATTGATCTTGATATTTAAAAACTCCCTCTATTTTTAGGATCTCCATTTGGTCTTGGTCTTTACCCTTTGCAAATTTGGCTATGTTTGGGGACCATTGCAAACTACCTAGAAGGTCAACTCTACTACTTAAAAACATTTACCTTGTAGCCCTTATAGGTCTCATAGAGACCTATTCACCAACTTAGCATTCCATCAAGAAACAAATGAAGACATGACCACTTCAAAATGTATAGGTACACTCTACATGACCGTTTATTCATCCTAAAATGATCACAGACATCATTACTCTATTTTGTAAATGCTCAATAAACTCAAACATTGACCTTGTAATCATGAACATTACGAACGAACACACAATAAATTTCTTGAGCATTATTCATAATCAAGATAGATAGATCAAACCTCCAAAATATACATAGATCATCTTCATAAAGTCTACAACACTTCCTAATATCTAATTCATCATGAAACATCAAAACATCAATAAAACTAGCTCAAATACCCTTCTTGGATTATTTGTAGATCATACATGAAAAAATAGTCAACTTTGAACCTTCATAACTCTAACTTACACAATTTTAGATACTAAAATCTATACTTACAGATGTACCTTGGATTAGTCTATAAATTAAATTTTTATACCATGACCAAATTCTACTGGTATCAAAATCTATAGCCAAAATACAAAGCACTATTTTTTCCCTTTATAAATTTGAATATTCAAATGCCAGTGGTCATTGTTAAACTTTGATGACTTAAAATGCATCTCATGCCATCAATATTTAGGATAATCACACACCATAAATATTATTATAATAAACTCAACCTTTACCTTTTAACTCTCATCGTTGTATCTTCATCTTTAACTTTTGACATAATGCGCTTTGTCAATCTCTTATAGATATCTCAGTGTTTTTCTGTGTTAAATTTGAATACATTGAAATCATCTCACTCAATATGAACCATTGACATGTATATGTATGAACATCCACTCACTACTAGATCTTAGAATAATTTTTATCTTTACCTCTGCTCAACATTAAACTTTAAACAATTGTACTCATCTTGTTGCTTCCAAAAATCTTAGAATGAACACACTCTATTGATCCTTCTATAAAGAGCTTGATATTTACTCAGTTTAAACAATAAATGTTTTGAATTTTTTGATTCTATACCCTTAATTGATCTTGATATTTAAAAACTCCCTCTATTTTTAGGATCTCCATTTGGTCCTGGTCTTTACCCTTTGCAAATTTGGCTATGTTTGGGGACCATTGCAAACTACCTAGAAGGTCAACTCTACTACTTAAAAACATTTACCTTGTAGCCCTTATAGGTCTCATAGAGACCTATTCACCAACTTAGCATTCCATCAAGAAACAAATGAAGACATGACCACTTCAAAATGTATAGGTACACTCTACATGACCGTTTAGTCATCCTAAAATGATCACATACATCATTACTCTCTTTTGTGCATGCTCAATAAACTAAAACATTGACCTTGTAATCATGAACATTATAAACAAACACACAATAAATTTCTTAGGCATTAATCATACCCAAGATAGATAGATCAAACCTTCAAAATATACATAGATCATCTTCATAAATTCTACAACACTTCCTAATATCTAATTCATCATGAAACATCAAAACATCAATAACACTAGCTCAAATACCCTACTTGGATTATTTGTAGATCATACATGAAAAAATAGTCAACATTGAACCTGCTTAACTCTGATTTACACAATTTTAGATATTAAAATCTATACTTACAGATGTACCTTCGATTCCTCTATAAATTAAAATTTTATACCTTGACCAAATTCTACTTGTATCAAAATCTATAGCCAAAATACAAAGCACTAGTTTTTCCCTTTATAAATTTGAATATTCAAATGCTAGTGGTCATTGTTAAACTTCAACGACTTAAAATGCATCTCATGCCATCAATATTTAGGTCAATCACACACCATAAATATTATTATAATAAACTTTACCTTTACCTTTTAACTCTCATCGTTGTATCTTCATCTTTACCTTTGTCATAATGCGCTTTGTCAATCTCTTGTAGATATCTCAGTGTTTTTTTGTGTTAAATTTAGACGCCTTGAAATTTTCTCACTCAATATGAACCATTGACATGTATATGTATGGACATCCACTTACTACTAGATCTTAGAATAATTTTTATCTTTACCTCTACTCAACATTAAACTTTAAACAATTGTCCTCATCTTGTTGTTTCCAGAAATCTTAGAATGAACACACTTTATTGATCCTTCTATAAGGAGCTCGATATTTACTCAATTTAAAAAATAAATGTTTTGAATTTTTTGACTCTATATGTTCAATTGATCTTGATGTTTAAAAACTCCCTCTAGTCGTAGGATCTCCATTTGGTCCTGGTCTTTACCCTTTACAAATTTGGCTATGTTTGGGGACCATTGAAAACTACCTAGAAGGCCAAATTTGCTCCTTAAAACCATTTATCTTGTAGCCCTTATAGGTCTCAAGGAGACCTATTCACCAATTTAGCATTCTGTCAAGAAACAAATGAAAACATGACCACTTCCAAATTTATAGGTACACTTTACATGATGATTTAGTCATCTTAAAATGATCACAGACATCATTACTTTCTTTTGAGCATGCTCAATAAACTCAAACATTGACCCTTTAATCATGAACATTATGAACAAACACACAATAAATTTCTTAAGCATTGTTCATATTCAAGATAGATAGATCAAACCTCAAAAATATAAATAGATCATCTTCATAAAGTCTACAACACTTCCTAATATGTAATTCATCATGAAACATCAAAACATCAATAGCACTAGCTCAAATACCCTTCTTGGATTATTTGTAGATCATACATGAGAAAATAGTCAACTTTGAACCTTCATAACTCTGATTTACACAATTTTAGATATTAAAATCTATACTTATAGATGTACCTTCGATTCCTCTACAAATTAAATTTTTATACCATGACCAAATTCTACTAGTATCAAAATCTATAGCCAAATTACAAAGCACTAGTTTTTCCCTTTATAAATTTGAATATTCAAATGCCAGTGGTCATTGTTAAACTTCAATGAATTAAAATGCATCTCATGCCATCAATATTTAGGTCAATCACACACCATAAATATTATTATAATAAATTCAACCTTTACCTTTTAACTCTCATCGTTGTATCTTCATCTTTACCTTTTGACATAATGCGCTCTATCAATCTCTTGTAGATATCTCAGTGTTTTTATGTGTTAAATTTGGACACCTTGAAGTCATCTCACTCAATATGAACCATTGACATGTATATGTATGAACATCCATTCACTACTAGATCTTAGAATAATTTTTATCTTTACCTCTGCTCAACATTAAACTTTAAAAAATTGTCCTCATCTTGTTGTTTCCAAAAATCTTAGAATGAACACACTCTATTGATCCTTCTATAAGGAGCTTGATATTTACTCAATTTAAACAATAAATGTTTTGAATTTTTTGACTCTATACATTCAATTGTTCTTGATATTTAAAAAGTCCCTCTAGTTGTAGGATCTCCATTTGGTCTTGGTCTTTACCCTTTGCAAATTTGGCTATGTTTGGGGACCATTGCAAACTTCCTAGAAGGCCAACTTTTCTCCTTAAAAACATTTACCTTGTAGCCCTTATAGGTCTCATGGAGACCTATTCACCAATTTAACATTCTATTAAGAAAAAAATGAAGACATGACCACTTCCAAATGTATAGCTACACTCTACACGACCATTTAGTCATCCTAAAATGATCACATACATCATTACTCTCTTTTGTGCATGCTCAATAAACTCAAACATTGACCTTGTAATCATGAACATTATGAACAAACACACAATAAATTTCTTAATGATTGTTCATCCTCAAGATAGATAGATCAAACCTCTAAAGTATACATAGATCATCTTCATAAAGTTTACAACACTTCCTAATACCTAATTCATCATGAAACATCAAAACATCAATAATACTAGCACAAATACCCTTCTTGGGTTTTTTGTAGATCATACATGAGAAAATAGTCAACTTTGAAGCTTCATAACTCTAATTTACACAATTTTAGATATTAAAATCTATACTTACAGATGTACCTTCAATTTCTCTATAAATTGAATTTTTATACCATGACCAAATTCTTCTTGTATCAAAATCTATAGCCAAAATACAAAGCACTAGTTTTTCCCTTTATAAATTTCAATATTCAAATGCCAATGGTCATTGTTAAACTTTGACAAATTAAAATGCATCTCACTCCATCAATATTTAGGTCAATCACACACCATAAATATTATTATAATAAACTCAACCTTTACCTTTTGACATAATGCGCTCTGTCAATCTCTTGTAGATATCTCAATGTTTTTCTGTGTTAAATTTGGATACCTTGAAATCATCTCACTCAATATGAACCATTGACATGTATATGTATGAACATCCACTCACTACTAGATCTTAGAATAATTTTTATCTTTACCTCTGCTGAACATTAAACTTTAAACAATTGTCCTCATCTTGTTGCTTCCAGAAATCTTAGAATGAACACACTCTATTGATCTTTCTATAAGGAGCTCGATATTTACTTAGTTTAAACAATAACTGTTTTGAATTTTCTAACTCTATACATTCAATTGATCTTAATATTTAGAAACTCCCTCTATTTGTAGGATTTCCATTTGGTCCTGGTCTTTACCCTTTGCAAATTTGGCTATGCTTGGGGACCATTGCAAACTACCTAGAAGGCCAACTTTGCTCCTTAAAATCATTTACCTCGATCAATCTCATGACTTGAAACTTGAGACATATGATCTAGTAAAATAGTTTAATGTAATTATGTGTCAAAATTCTCCTGTAACATTTACATGTGTAAGATATAACTCCATTAATCTACTTACTCAAAATTTTCTACCACAGAGCAAACTATGCCAGGAACTGTTTTGAGGCCAACTTTGTGCATATATATCTTTTGATGTGCTTCATCGTATGATCTAAAATTTAGTAAAAAGAAACTATGTACACAACTAAACAAACCAATATTATAATTTTGTCCTTGTATCTTTATAATTGTGAAATATAAACATCAAAATGCCTACTCAAATTTTCATGTCACATTGTAAATTTGGCTAAGTATGGGAAAACACTATGAAATTACCTAGGAGCCCAACTTTGCACTTGTATATTTTATGTTGAATTTCATCTCATAACCTAAAATTTATCACATAAAAACTAGGAAAAATTGGGATCGTAAACATATGAACAACTCTACCTGACTCATCCATACATGGTAATGGTGATGTTAGCAAAGTACCTACTCAGATTTTTTGTTAGTGGTCCCAAAATGTCTAGATGAAAATAATAATAAACTAGATGAAATCCACTCATACACATAAGAAATAAAATCATTATTTAATTTTGAAATGAAACCTTTCACATGATCAAAACTTTATACCAATCGCTAATCATCTCAAGCCATGCCAAAATTGAAGATCAACCAAGCATACTTCAAACATACTAGGACAAGCACATTACACACTTTATCATTGCCACTTAGACTATCAAGGCACTTCATACACTCACTTGGACACTTACATGAAATCACCATGACATCATTTAAAACTTTGCAACAATATCACCCTTTGTCATTAATGTCTTAAACCATCATATAGTAATATACAACTCACTTTCCTTCTTTCTCTTCAAGCACTTCAAAAATAGGAACTTTTTCCCACGTTGACACAATGATGAAGCGAGAACCAGTTGATACTAAGTTATTAAAAATACTATCAATAGGATAATACCATATTATGAAGATATTACAAATTCCCCTTACCTTGAGCAATCCTCTTCTTGCCTTGACAACTTCCTCTTGTTACAAACCAACACTCTCTTTAACGAAGCACTGAAACTAATGAAGAAAGAACACCCAAAACACTAAAATTTGATATAACTCACCAAGAAACATTTTATAAGGACTCCCCCTAATATTTTTGAGCAATTTGACCTCTTTAGCATCTTTAAATCTTCGTACACAATGAAGAACCACCATACAAGCTTACTAGCCTTCCATCTCAAGTTATCACAAGGACCACCAACAGGACTTCATGCCACTCACAAAATAGGAAACATGATATAGAAAACATGGGAAATCTCATTGAAACACTCATGCCTTTATATTTTTTATAAATTTAACAAAAATCATTCTTCTTCTTACAAGGCCTATCTATCTCCTTGTCATCCTACCCACAACTTGTAGAGCACACAACTCTTAGTAGAAAAACTATCAAGACCTAAAGCTTCATATTTGGATCAATATCATATTACCCCTTAAGCACACCAAATTTAATCACTTATCTCATCCTCCACAACAAACTTCATAAACCTACTAGCTAATTAAGCCTCCATCTTAATAAAAACATGAATAATTTGAAAACCACAAACCTTTAGATCTCTATGAATCTTGATTTGACAACTAATTTGGCCTATTCAACCTATTAAGAATCCTTAGAATTAAAATCATAATGAAAATGAATTATCCATCATAGCTCAAAACCCTAGAACATCAAAATAAATAGAGTCAACAAACCTCTTTCTAGTCACGCCTACCTCTAAAATTTATTGTACACATGGAGACAAAAATTACACACTTATGAACCAAGATTTATGCTTTTATACCTTTAGTAACCGTTACACCCTATTGGTCCCCAAAAATGTCACTCATTTTTGGAACAACATATGAGTTATTCTTGGACCTATAGGGCCAAAATTCCTCTCTTCCCCTTCTCAAAATTTATTCGGGGACTTTCAAATTCCTCAAATTTTCAAAGCTTTTTCAGCAAAGGGATTAGTAGGTTCAAAGGTTCAACGTCTTCAACAGGAGCTATGCACATTTGACAAAGTTCAAAGTTTAACCATTCCAAAGTTTCTATGGCTATGAGCATTTAATGAGTCTCAAAATCTTGAATCATTGAACCGTTGAACCTTTAACCATTTTGGTTCATCGATTCAATGGGTTCAATGTTTAATTAGTTTAATGCACTAGGTTCAAAGGTTCAAATATGGCCTCAATTATGAATAGAAATTCACACAATAGAAAGAGTTAAGTGGATACTACCAAGTGTCACCAGCTGAGCTATTATGCCTTGTTCTTAAGAAGTAGCATAAGCTGCCACATGTCCCTTTTTTAAGCTCATCAAAAGCCACCACATGTCAACATCTGCATTTCCTTCCTTCCATTTCACTATATTGAGTAAAGACCATGGTGGTCCTGGGGGTGAGTGACTAAATGAAGCTGAGGCTACCACGTGTCTGCATTCATGTGAGTGTTACAGGGTCTCTTTTGACAAAGCTTCTATTAGAACTCCATGGAGGGTGACAAGTGGCAATTGCGGAAGGTTTTACTTTGTTTTCCTAAGAGAGTGGACCATGCCATGTGTCCCATGCAGAGAGTGATAGAGGCTGACAAGTGTCATTGTCTACGAGAGCTCGACCGAGCCCCAAACATTTTTGTGATGTCACAAAGGCTTGAGAAGGTACATGATGCCACGTGTCCCTAGTAAGATTTAATGGAAGATGCCACATATCACTTGTTTGAAGTGGTGGAAGGCATCACATGTCAAAGGATGGAGCACCTTGCAATGTAAAGGCATGCATGAAGCCAAGGAAAATATTTCCTTCGGACAAATGTTTTGAAGGAATTCCTTTAGATGTTTTGTCTGAAGGAAATAAAGTACCAATAGGCTCACAGGTGTCAAATTTGGAGAGACTTGATAGCCGCTAACCTTTAATAGAGGAAAGACATGTGAATGCAAAATCGGTTGCATTTAAGTGTTTGTTGATTCTAGAAGATTCAAGGTGTGGACTCTAATGCATTCAAAGAGCCTAAGGCCAGACCCAAGAGGAGGAAGAGACAAAGAGGAAAATTCAGTAGGGGTTATTTCTAGTGGGTGAAATGGTTCACTAGGTAGATATTAGGGGCCTGCTAACATTAAAAACATAGCCTATTTATCCCCTTTAAGATAAAGGTAGAATAGATAGTTATGCAACTAGGCAGCTGATGGATTGAGAGATTCAGACTCAAGAGGAGCCACTAGAGATGAATCAATGCATCACAGTTAAGGTAGCTGCCCTACTCCAGCAATGCCCTTCCTGACAAGACCAAGAATGCGTCCAAGGCATTGAATGTGTTAAATGGGTCACTCTATGGGACAAAGTGCCAAGCCTCCCTCAAGCCTTTATATAATGCAATCTCTTGTACCATTTGAAGGAGATCTTGTTACCAGAAGCAAAACTCTACCTAAATTGAAAGGTGAATACTGAGACCTTGAGCTCAGATTGTAATTTCATATTATTTTATCTGAATGAGAAAGCAAGTTACTTGCAGACTTTGTGCTGTTATAGCTTGTGCTATTTTAGCAAATTGTTCTTATGTCTATTTCCTTGGAGCATTCTTTTTTGTTTGATCTAACAAACAAAACTAGCAGAAGTAATTAGGAAGGTGTCCTGAAGTCAGTTGTGGAAGACTTTGTGTTATCTACAATTTTCTTTAGTGTGTTTTCATTTTCTATTTTTGTGTAAAGGACCTTGGGATGACTTTGTGCACCCATTGTTCTTCGTACCTCACTCTATGACAATCAAGGTGGAGAATTTAAGCTACATCTTATATTGCTAGTTACTTTGGACCTGGTTACCAGTCACTTGTTACCAAAAAGAGTCATGTTATTTTTAAGAACAAGCACATCTGAAAGAAGAGAAGTGCCTTCTGTCACTTCACCAAGATTTCTACTATCCAAGAAGGGATCTACTTCTTGGCTAATTGTTACTTCTAAAATAAATGAAGTGCCTTCACCAATCACCTAGGATTTCTCCTCTATTTGTTAGCATCATCTCTAAAAAAGAGAGATGGATGGTTCATTCCACCCCTATGTCTTACTTTCTGCTTATTTATATAGTATATAGCCTTTGCATATTTAATAGGGACCTTCCCCTTGATGAGAGGAGAGATTTGTCCCCTTTAGATGTGGTAAAATTGCAACATTATATGGCCAATCTCCCTATGCTATGGTGATAGGAATTATTTTGGTCACCAGTTAGCTGGCTGACAAAATATTCACCCAATAGTTTTTGGCGACTATGCTGGGGACACAATAATTTTGTGTAATTTAGAACTTCAAGTTTCAGATTAAAACATCACCTATGTCTTACCCATAATCATTATAACCATTATCCATTATAGACTCTGGCAACTCCGTTTTGTGTCTTACCCATTATCATTATAGCCTTACCATCTTCCTCCACTTCCGTTATTCTATCTAGTTTGCAAAACCAGAGCTGCTGGGAAAGAGTGCATAGTTTCAAGCCTCAAGCCTCAACCTAAAGCAGGGCCAATTCTTTTCCATTTTTGTTACGCAATCTAGCCCCTCCACCCATATTTGTTATCCCTATTTTTTAGAATTAAATCATGGTAGTTCGAGGCCCCTAGGGTAACTCTTTTGGCCCACTCAACTTGACTCCACCTTTGCATGAACTCCCACATAGTTGAAGAAAGAATTTCCCCAAATTCTTTAGTGATAAGATAGTTCCCCTTGATGAACACATTATATCCTTCAACATAGCCTATGGTGTGATAGTAGTAGAATTCAAAGACATGGTAGTCAGGCTTTTTGTGGAGACACTACAAGGTGCTACTACAGACTAGTTCTACCATCTTCAAGCTAGATCAGTGACTGACTTGGATACTCTTAAAGCCAAGTTTGAAGCCAGGTTCAAGCCTACAGAGGATGTGCATGCTTTTCTAGCCCAGCTCATTGAGATGAAGAAGGAACCTCATGAGCCTATGAGGGATTTTATTACCAGGTTCAACAAGCTAAGGCATAGGATTCCCATGATCACCTAGCTGACACCTCAAAATCTCAAGTTTTTCTTCATCAACTCATAGCTGCCTGAAGTGAGTTTCTTGCTAAGATGAGCTAGACACATATACCTTGAGGCTGCTCAAGACATGGCTACTAAGCTATAGGATGACCTTATCTTGGCAAGAAAGATAAGGAGATATCCTAACAGAGGTATATCCTCTTCATCTTCTGAGTATCCACCTTCAGCCACCACTAATCAAATGGTGCAAAAGCTGGCAAATGAATTGCTAGCCTTGAAAAGGCAAATGGCCCAAAGTATGTCTACTCTTCCTAATTAGGATATGCAAAGGAGGACATTCTCCAATCAGCCATATCAAGGCAATGCTGCCAGAAGTCAAGGGCAACCAAATTGTCTTCCTCCCCCAAAAAGGAACCTTGCCCTTGAAACACCTCTAACTAACTCAGTAGTTGGATATCTAGAAATAGAAAATGTTTCCTATTTCCAACTTGAGTTCAAGCAAGAAAATGGCATTGATCTCTTCAAGAAAGATCTAAAAGAATCAATTGGTGACTCCCACATTGGTTTCCTGAATTTCTAGGATGAACCCATAAGTGAGGGTGAAGCAGTCAAATGATCATATGCACTATTCACTAGGTCTAAGAATTAGTCAGCCTAAAAAACTGACAAAGAGAAGATAGAGGAGTGACCCCAACCAGTAATTTCAATTACTGAGTAGAGAACCCCTCTTCCTTTCTAGTCAAAGGACCCAGTGATTGCCAAAGAAGTAAGTACATCAAACATCTCTACACCTTCTACTTCAAATTCATAGATCAGTCCTCCCCCTCCCAAAAACTAAAAGGATGAACTCCCATCCTTTCTTCTAAGTCCATCTCAGTCATTTTACATGATTGATCATGTTAAGAAATCCAAAATTCAATGACCGAGTTTGAATCCTTGCAAGCCAATCTTGAGCAATTAAACATTGTTGGAGAACTAGGTACGAACCTATCTAAGGCAAAGATTATGGTTACCCAAACATCAGCCCCTACTGCTCAAATTTTGTTTGAGCCTTCAGGCAGGGGTAATTACTTCTTGACCATAGAGGACACTCATGTCCCAGATGATGAATGTCCTGTAGCTGGGAATCTAGGATTTCATCCAAACAAGGCATCAAAAAAATTGGTAGGACACATTACAAATCAAGAAGGATCTTCCATCTCCCATGAAGAGAAATTTTATAGAAGATCAACTTCTAATGATGCTTGGATCCTGGAATCTGATGGCAGTAATTCTTTCAATAGTGTTGGAGCTGGGACTATGTTGATATATCCTCAAGGAGATATTTTTTCTTCATGCAAGTTGTAATTTAGCAACACCAACAACACAACTAGATGCAAATCTCTATTGATCAGATTGAAGACTACTCAGGATGAAGATATCAAACTCCTTCACACCAAAGGAGATGCTAAGTTGATAGTTTGTTAGGAGTTTGATGTTGACAATCAAAGCATGTGATGGACTGGACAAACAAAACAACAAGCTATGGTGTTGGACCATACTCTTATACTCCAAAGTTAGGAAAAGGAACTCTTCACCAAGAGAGCAAGGAGTTATGGTTTTTAGTTTGAAGACCACGTCCTACCATGGGGCAAGAAGAAGAAAGAGCCAAGAGGAAGACACAAAAAATTGGTTTCCTGGTGGAGAGTTCCATTCACCCATCACCATTTCTGGGGAAAAAATAGTTTCCTACTAGTTTATTAGGATGGCACACCATTTTCACTATCTCACAGTGGGCAACATCTAAAGTGATTCAAATCTTGGGGCATCAAATAAGATCATTTGTACATATGTATATTTGTATAGTCTTTAGTTCTATTTTTTGCTTTTCATTTTTGTTTTTTGGAGCCTTTCTTTTTAGGTAGCATGAATCTGTAGCCAAATGGCACACTTCAAGGCACTGAAGATTCTAGTTTCTACTCCCCTTAGTGGTTCCAATTTTTCATCTGAAGGAAGTTCCCCAACTAGAGCCAGATATTGGTCCCCAAAAATGTCACTCATTTTTGGAACAACAAATGAGCTATTCTTGGACCTGCAGGGCCAAAATTCCTCTCTTCCCCTTCACAAAAGTTATTCAAGGGCTTTCAAATTCCTCAATTTTTCAAAGCTTTTTCAGCAAAGGGATTAGTAGGTTCAAAGGTTCAACATCTTCAACAGGAGCTAGGCACATTTGACAAAGTTCAAAGTTCAACCATTCTAAAGGTTCCACAGCCCCGAGCATTTAACGAGTCTCAAAATCTTGAACCGTTGAACCTTGAAGCATTTTGGTTCATTGGTTCAATGGGTTCAATGTTTAATCAGTTCAATGCACTAGGCTTAAAGGTTCAAAGATGACCTCAATTATGAAGAGAAATGTGTGTAACATAAAGAGTCAAGCAGATACTACCAAGTATCTCCAGTCGAGCCATTATGCCTTATTCCTAAGAAGTAGCAAAAGCTACCGCATGTCCCTTTTTGAAGCTCATCAGAAGCTGCCACATGTCAACATCCATGTTTCCTTCCTTCCATTCTACTATATTGAGTAAAGACCATGGTGGGCCTAGGGGTGAGTGACTAAATGAAGCTGAGGCTACCATGTGTCTGCATCCATGTGACTGTTATAGGGTCTCTTTTGACAAATCTTCTATCAGAACTCTATGGAGGATGACAAGTGGTAACTATGGAAGGTTTTAGTTTGTTTTCCTAAGAGCAGTGGACCGTGCCATGTGTCCCATGCAAAGAGCGGTGGAGGCTGACAAGTGTCATTATCTGTGAGAGCCTGATTGAGCCTCAGACATTTCTACGATGTCTCAAAGTCCCAAGAAGGTGGATGATGCCACGTGTCCCTGGTAAGATTCAATGGAAGATGCCACATATCACTTGTTTAAAGCAATAAAAGGTGCCACATGTTGAAGGATGGAGCACCTCATAATGCAAAGGCACGCATGAAGCCAAGGAAAGGATTTCCTTTGGACAAATTGACTAAAGGAATTCCTTTAGATGTTTTTTCTAAAGGAAATAAAGGACGAATAGGCTCCTAGGCATCAAATTTGGAGTGACTAGCTAGCCGTTAACCTTCAATAGAGGAAAGGCACGTGAATGCCAAATTAGCTGCATTTAAGTGTCTGTTGAGTCTAGCAGACTCAAGGCACAAACTCGAATGCATTCAAAGAGCCAAAGGTCAGACCCAAAAGGAGGAAGAGACAAAGAGGGAAAATTAGTAGGAGTTATTTCCAGTGGGTGAAATAGTTCACTAGGTAGTTATTTGGGGCCTGCCAACATTGAAAGTGCAGCCTATTTGTCCCCTTTAAGATAAAGGTAGAATAGATAGTTGCACAGCTAGGTAGGTGATGGAATGAGAGATTTAGACTTGGGAGGAGGAACTAGAGATGAATTGACATGTCATAGTTAAGGCAGCCACCTTGCTCTAGCATGGCCCTTCCTAACAAGACCAATAATGTGTCCAAGGCATTGAATGCACTGAATGGGTCACTCTATGGGACAAAGTGCCAAGCCTCCCTCAAGCCTCTATATAATGCAATCTCTTATATCATTTGAAGGAGATCTTCTCATTACTAGAAGCAAAACTCTGCACAAATTGAAAGGTGAATACTAAGACCTTGAGCTCAGATTATAATTTCATATTATTTTATCTGAATGAGAAAGTAAGTTACTTGCAAACTTTGTGTTGTTATAGCTTGTGCTATTTTAGTAAATTTTTCTTACGTCTTTTTCCTAAGAGAATTCTTGTTTATTTGATCTAACAAGTAGAACTAATGGAAGTAATTAGGAAGGTGTTCTAAAGTCAGTTGTGGAAGATTTTGTGCTATCTGCAATTGTCTTTAGTGTGTTTTTATTTTCTATTTCTATGTAAAGGACCTTGGGATGACTTTATGCCCCCATATTATTCGTACCTCAATCTAGGGTAGTCAAGGTGGAGTCTTTGAGCTACATATTAGATTGCTGGTTACTTTGGACCCAGTTACTAGTCACTTGTTACCAGAAAGAGTCATGTTATTTGCAAGAACAAGCACTTCTGAAAGAAGAGAAGTGCCTTTTGTCACTTCACCATGATTTATACTATCCAAGAAGGGATTTGGCTATTGTCTAAATGTTAATTTATAAAGAAGAGAAGTGCCTTCACTAATCACCCAAGATTTCTCCTTTATTTGTTAGCATCATCTTTGAAAAAAGAGAGATGGATGGTTCATTCCACCCCTGTGTCTTACTTTCTACTTATTTATATATTATATATCCTCTGAATATTTAATAAGGAACCTCCCCTTGATGAGAGGAGAGATTTTTCCCCTTTGGATGTGGTAAACCTGCAACATTGGATGACCAATCTCCCTATGTTGTGGTGATAGGAACTATTTTAGTCACTAGTTAGCTGGCTAACAAAATATTCACCCAACACACCCTATACCTAATTTTAGGCTTACTTTCCTTTAAGCCAAAATATAGAAAACTAAGATCACACAAAAAATCTTCAACCAACACAAACTAGATCATCAAGACACAAAATTACCTAGACCACATCGCAAAGAATTGCATAGCTCTTTTTAAGCATAATAATCTTCTTGTGATTTGCATCAATCTCATTAAGCCACATGGAACCACCCATTATAACTCTACTGATATTGTATACATAATGACACTTTCTTCTTTACTACAAGGAGTCTCTTAAGAAGCATAGATAGAGACACCCTACTTTACAATGTCCTATAATAGTGTGAAACTAGGAGTCACCTACAAATCCTCATATTATTTCCCTTCCTTGGTCATCAAATATTTGTATTTATTCTTATCCTTTTTAGGCTTGAGAGAAGCAATATGCTTATCCACTAAATTATTCTCATTTTTTCCTAGGATTTAGTTAACAATACATAGAGACAACATAGATTCAAGACATACTTTTTCATCTAAAGAATCCACCTTGTAGTTAGGAAGCTCCTCGCTAGGCACTAAAATTTGATGTTATTTTCATTATACATACTCAATAATGATATGATGTTCAATTGGATCCATACACATTAGAAATAGCCTCAACTAATACCTTGGTCTTCTCCTTGAGTTTGGTCTCTTTATTCATAACATCAATAGATAATGAGATCCCTTGACACTCTCCAACATATAAAGAATTCTCCACCATAGAAAATAGATTACTTTGACCAAAATACTCATCATGACTCACACTTACCACCTTTGGTTTACATGAATTAACTTGCCTTCCATTTTTCATTTTAGGAATTTGATTAAACCTAGTTTATTTTATAGGCCTTTGCTTTCAAATCTTAGCAATGTGACTTCTCTATTCATAGTTATAGTAGACCATATTTCATAAAGTGAACTCATCTTACCCTATGTGATATGGATAAATTCTTGTAATGTGTCATATGTCATGACAACTAAAACAAACTCTTCCTTTTAAACAAGACTCACCTTAGCTATAATTATTTGGACATTGCTTAGCAAAGTGTCCCTTATCAAGATAGTCGAAGCCATTAACTTTGTTCACACCTTTTGACTAATGACCCCCATTATATTTCCATGAAAACTCATTTCTAAAAGGTCTCTTGCATTTTTTAACCCTATGACAAAATTGATTACATGTGTAATAGTAACCATTAAATCTTTCACACCTCATGTCATTATGTTATCTAACTTGATTTGTCTTTAATCCATTTACACCATCATTTATTCATTGATTCATGACCTTTAAGTGTTGAACCACCTTTCTCTCATTGACCTTCATGTCAACTTGAGAAATAAATTAGGACTCTTCATTAAAACCCAATCTAGATATGTCACTAGTAGAATTTTGACTATTAATGAGATTAACTAGATCATTAAAACTCTTATCAAAGTTGACAAATGATTTCACCTTGATTTATGCCTTCTCTAACTCATTTTTCAAAGACTGATTTTCAAAAATATACCCTGAACATTCATCTTCTTTAGCTTTTAAGCTTGTAGATAGGATTTTCAATTGACAACTGATATGCTTGATGATACCTTCATGCTCCTTGGTATTTTAATTCATTATTTCCTCATACATAATGAATATATCCTCATACTATTTGAGTTGAGACATCATATTATTATTAATCTTCTTCTCAATCTTCAATTCTTCAAGTGTATTTGTCAAAGTAGTCTCATAGTCAAACACATCTTCATCATCATCTGTCACTCCAAGTAGGCTCTTTTTGATGTGAGAAACTTCTTTACTTATACATGAAAAGAGATCCATCTTAAATAGGACCATAATCTTGATGATCATACTCTAAGTCACTATCTTCACTCTCACCTGATGGGTTATAATCTTTATTCGTATATAGACTTTTCTTGTACTTGAAGGACTTCTTCTTGTTATTATACTTTCTAAATCCTTTCTTCATATATGTCTTCTCATCTTTATCTTGGTCTTCACCATGTTCTTCATCATAATTATAATGAGGTCAATTTATATCAAAATATCCTATCTCTCCACAATTGAAGCATTTGAAGTAAATTTTACCCTTATACTTGCCTGAACCTTTTTCAATGTCCTTAGAAATAAAGCAATTAGTTCATCCTCATCAATATCAGAAATATCATCCTCTTTGGGTTTATTACCATGGAACATATTTTTTGTCTTCATTTCCATCTTGAAATTAACTTCCTTCTTTGGTGGTATATCATCATTTACTCTCATCTCATAGCCAGTAAAGGTGACATGCAATTAATCCATCTTCATCTGAGTAAGATCATGACTTTATTCTATAGCACATACTTTTGGATCAAACTTGAGGGATAGAGACCTTAATTCCTTATGAACTATGGTAGCCTCTGCAAGGTTATCTCTAACACCTCTAATTATATTGAAAATCTCATCAACTCTATACAAAAAGGATGCAACAGAGTCTTCTTCCTTGATCTTGAGACTCTCAAATTGTCTTCAATGAGTCTATCACTTTACCAAATTAACATTTGAATCTCCTTCATGAATGATCTATAATTTATCCCATGTCTCTTTAGTATAATTACAATGTATTACCTTGGTGAAATTAGTCTCTATAAGACCACAAGTAATGGCATTCATTGGCTTATAATTCTTCTCAAAGAGATTCTTATTTACAGCATTAGATGGAGGAGAAGTAGAACCAACGTAACCATCAACAATAGATTATCATACATCAAACCCTAGCAACATGATTTAGGTCCTCATTCTTACACTCCAAAAATAATAATTTGATCCATTGAATATTGATTCTTTCTTAGTAGAAAAAACTCATTTATGACTTCCCATATTGTACCATATTTTACCTTGGATCACCTTCAAGCTATCAAGACTTTATCAAAGGACTTGATATAACACTAATTGTTAGAGGTACATTCACTAAGAGGAAGGGGTGAATAAATGAGACCATATAATATAATTCAATTTCAAAGCTTTAAAAAATCTAAAAAATTTACCACAAGCATTCATGAAGCATACACATCATTTATAGAAATGAAAAAGAGACAATGCAAGAATAATTACATAACACATAACATATGTGGTAAACCCTCTTGGGGGATAAAATACACTAGAACCTATAATTGGACTACTATCCTATAATAACAAGAACCAATTTATACCAGCTATAAATGATCAAGGAACTACCATCCTTTATTTAGTGAGACTGCAATCCCACAAGGAGCTACTTCACCTGTATAGTTGACCTACCACAACAACTAGACCTTTAGCAAATTTCACCTTACAAGGAGTTTGAAACCCCCTAGATGTTTATAAACCAAAACAAAACCTATTAATATCACATCTCATGCACACTGATTACCTACCAATCTGATGGAGATACAAAGTATATCAGCTTTCTTCAGCTCTACATAGTCAATGCATCCAAAGCCACCTTTTGGATCACTCTTCAATCCTTAGTAAAAAATCTATCACCACATCAAAAAAATGATCAAATGGTCATAAAAAAAACCTAAATATTCTCAACTCAAAGACCCATCCGCTATTGAAACTATCTCTCCTTTGCTTCTCAACCCTTCACTTTAAACCATACATATAAGCCTCTCTCTAGTCTCTCAAGTCTAGAAATCATCATCTTTGATTTCACTATTTATAGAGAATTCATGATTATCAACACCTTGGTCAGATATTAGGCATGCTTTAATTCTTAATGAGTCTCTCACATCAATACACAACTCAAAATAAACTTCATAGGTTGTCCATAACATCTATGGGTCACCCTTAAGAAGCTACACCTTTCAATAGGGCCCTTGTATCCCTTAAAGGTCTCATGGAGACCTATTCACCCATTTAGCATTCTATCAGGTAAAAAAATAACATAGGACCATTTCCAAATTTATATTTACACTCTACATGACCCCTTAGTCATTTTAATGTTATCATAGTCACCATTACTCTCATCTACATATGCTCAATCAACTCAAACATTAACCTAGTAAATAGGAACATTAGGAACAAACATAAAATAAACTTATTAATCATTGTTCATACTTAATAAAGATTGATCACACATATAAAATACACACATATCCTCCTCATGAATTCTAAACCACTTCTCAATATCTAATTCATCATAAAACATCAAAACATCAATAACACAAGCCCAAATACCCTTCTTAGATTACTTGCAGAGCATACATGAAAACACAGTCCACTTTGAACATTCATAACTTTGATTGTACACACCTTTAAATATTCAAATCTATATTTATATATGTTCCTTGGAATACTATAATAATTTGATTTTTATACCATGAGAAAATACAACCTGTATCAAAATTTATAGCCAAAATATAGATCACTAGTTTTTCCCTTTGTAAATTTGAATATTCAAATGCCAATGATCACCATTAAAATTCAACCACTTAAAATGCATACCGTGACATTTTTAATTATATAAATCATGAAAATTTTATATTATTATAAATAAATCAACCTTTATCATTAATTTCTCATCATTAGATCTTCATCTTGACTATTTGACTTAAAGCACTCAATCGATCTCCTATACATAGCTCAATCTTTATCTGTGTTAAAAATTAGACACCTTGAAATCATCTCTCATTACACACCATTGATATGTATATGTAAAAGAAATACTCACCATTATATATTATTTTAATTTTTATCTTTACCTCTACTCAACATTAAACTTCAAACACTTATCCTCATCTTGCTTCTTCTAGACATCTTGGAATGAACACATTCTATTGATCCATGTTTTGTAAGGAGCTCGATCTTTACTCAGTTTAAGTAATAGATGATTTGACTCTTTTAACTTGATAAAATACATTAACATTGATCTATATATATTACCATGATCCTTAGGATCTCCATTTGTTCTGGGGACCATTGTAAACTGCCTAGAAGGCCAACTTTGCTCCTTAAAAACTTTTACCACGATTAATCTCATGACCTCAAACTTGATTCATATGATTTAATAACATAGGATAATCCAACCATGTGTCAAAATTTTCTTTAAAACTTTGGATGTGTGAGATATAATTCCATTAATCTACTTAATCATTTTTTTTATCATAGAGCCAACTATGCCAAGAACTGTCTAGAAGAACAACTTTTCACATGCATATCTTTTGATGCACTTCATTGCATGATCTAAAATGTAGTGAAAATAAAATAAGCACCAAATTAAAAAAAAAAAAAAACATATGATAATTTTATCCTCACACATTTACAAATGTGAAATATAATAGCATCAAAATTCCTACTTAGCTTTTCTTGTCACATTGCAAATTTGGCTAAGTATGGGAAAACACTGTCAAACTGCTTGAGAGCCCAACTTTTCACTTGCATATATTATATTTTGCTTCATTGCATGACCTAAAATTTATTAAATATAAACTTATCACAAATGTGATCACATCCATATAACCAACTCCCCCTGACTCATTCATACATGGTAGTGGTGACATTAGCAAATTACCTACTCAAATTTTTTGCCATTAGACCCAAAATGTCTAGATGAAAATAATGATCAAATAGATGATATCCAATCATGCATAGAAGAAATTAAATAATTATTTTTTCTAAAAGGACCCCTTGTACATACTCAAAACTTTATAATCATCCCTAATCATATCAAACTATGCCAAAATTGAAGATCAACCAAGCATACTTCAAGCATACTAGGACAAACACATTACACACTTTTTCATTGTCACTTAGACTATCAAGGTACTTCATCCACTCACTTGGACACATACATGATATCACCATGACATCATTTATAACTCTCCAACACTTGTGAACTCTCCTTTATCTTTCATCTTGTTTATATAAACCCACTTAGTTCCTCTCACATTTTATCTTTTGGCCTAAGAACCAAATCCCATGTTTCATTTTTTACTATTTCATCAAGTTCCTCCTCTATGGAAAATGTCCAATTGTCATCATTTCTATAATATAATAAATATTTATGTTCAATCTTGGATAACAATGTTATGTCTTGTTGATTCTGATTTATCAACCTTCTCCTCCTAGTTTACAAATTAGCATTCACATATCCAATAAATTGGGAAACTGGATGATCCTTCTATATTATCCTAAAAGGGGCTTTAGTATCCTATCTTACTTCTTCCTCTTCATCATCTGATTTATTATGTATTCTTTTATTATTTGAAAAAACATCCTCAATAGTGTCAATTATATGCAATTTGGGCTTCTTCATGTCACTTGCCTCTTCAACTCTCATATTAGAGATTTAAATGACTTTGTGGAGTCTCTTAGTGAAACATTTGTAAGAAAAAATTATGGATGATTAACCTAAGAAGATGTCCTCATCAGATCTTGAGTCATATTTTATGTTATTTTTTCCATTCCTCTTGATAAAAAATTACTCCCAAATACTCTAAATTGTTTGAAATTAGCTATCCTCTTTTTATATAGCTCATATGGAGTCTTGTCACCATTGTATCTAAATCCACATATATTTAAGATATAAGTAAAATTATTGGTAGCCTCTTCCCAAAAAACATTTGAAAGCTTGGAATCTTGAAGCATGGTTCTAATAATCTCTTGCAAAGTTATATTTTTCCTCTCAACTACTGCAATATGTTGGGGTTTTCTAGCATCAAAGTATTATCTTCTAATTCCTTGTTTGTCCTAAAAGTCATAAAAATCATAAGACCAAAATTAACCTCATTTTTTTTATCTTACACACTTTATTCTTGATCCTTTTTCATTTTTGACAAGAGCTTTGAATGCTTTAAATTTTCTAAAATTTTCTAATTTCTCTCTAAGAAAAAATATCCAAGTAATTATAGTGAAGTCATCAATTAATAACATAAAGTAGCTATTAATTATATGTCCTTGAGTTATTGTAGGTCCACAAAGGTTTGTGTGGATCAAATCCAATGGTATTGTGGTAGAGTGCTCCTTATATTTATATCTTCTTTTGACTTGATTTCCATGCAGGCATGCTTTGCAAAGAGTATGAGTAATCTTAGTGATTTTAGGCATATGCCTCACTAATCCTTTTGAACTAATCTTTACTAAATTATCAAAGTTTAGATGTCCAGGTATTCTATACCAGAGCCAGCATTCCTCTAATTGATTCATGAAGCACTTTTATTTATTGGATTCATGGGACACATACAAGTTGTTATGTACCTTGTGAATGTTTGTAACTAATTTTATAGACTCATAATTCTCACCTCACACCCTTTTTCATGAAAATTCACAATGTTTAATTGTTTATATATTTGGATAACACTTAGAAGATTGTGTTTCAAAACCTTTTACATATAGAACATTTTAAGTTCTAGTATGACCATTATCCATACTTATAGAGCCTTTCCCAATTATGTTAGCAGGGTTATTTTCACCAAACCTTACTGAACCTAAATTATGTTTCTTGAGACAAAGAAACATACTCTTGTCTCCTGTCATATGACTTGAACATCCACCATCTATGTAGCATTTTTTTTTCCATCCTCTTGAGTATGCAAGAAAGTTTGCACAAACATGGATTCTTCCTTTGAGTCTTGTTCCTTCTTTCTTTGAATCTTAGTTTTGTCTTTCTTGAATCATTTAATGGTGTCAATAATATGAAAGTGTTTTTTTCAAAAGTCCCTTTTACAATACTTGGCTTTATGTCCTTGTTGATAGCATTTATAGAAGAGAACCTCATTTCTTCTTCTTGGATAGTAAGTATAGTCCTTATATCTATGACCATATTCATTAAAATTATAACAATGTCCATTGAAATATTAATTATATTTGTTAATGTTAATCACCCCTTTTGTTTGATCATCAATACCCCAAGACATCTTATCCATAGATTCTTTTCCAAAGATATATTTTTGCTTATCTTTAGATAAATGTGCATCAATATAAGTCATATCTTTACCTTCCAATTGGTACATTCTTTGATTCAAATTTGTATCAACCATAACCTACAAAAAAATTTGTTGTTGCTTCTATTATTCTTGTTTGTGTCTTCACACTATCAATGCTTTCAAGCATCTCATGATATATAGTGGAAGTCAAGTCTAAATGTTTACTCCCTACCATGTTATTCAATATTTCAAAATTCTATTTTAGACATTCATATTCATCCCTTGAACATTTGAGTTCTAATAAATCACATATTAGTTTACCCTAAAGAAAAATCTCAGCTTCTTTGTCTTTCATTGTACCTATGATCACCTTCAAGCAGTTGAACTTGTAATGAAGGTCCTACTTTGATACCAATTGTTGGGGGTATAATCACTAAGAGTGTGGGGGTGAATCAATGATGAAATATATTTCAAAGTTTAATTTTAATCCTTTAAAACTCTCAATTAATGACCATAAGCATTCATTAAACATACAAGATATTTAGAATAATGAATAAGAAATATGATAAAAGATCACACACATAACACAAGATCTACATGGAAAAACCTCTTAAGGAATAAAACCCACTCTCAATATTGTAAATAGATGGATTAATTGTCTTGTAAGATAATAAAAAACATGAGACCTTTTATTGAAGCACCCACTTCATATAGAGCATCCACCCTTAAGTATGAATAAGCACCCACTTGTTCTAGTGTTGATCACCCACACAACACCTTATTAAATCAACAACTCTAGAACTATGATTTCCTTTCAATCTAATTAGATTAATAATGTATAACAACTCACTTTAAACTCATCACACATAATCAAACTTACCCATACAAGCAATGCATCCAAACACCCATTTTAGATCACTCTAATATTCATCATTCATCCTCAATCTACTTTGTACTTTAGTCTATCCACTAAGTACATTCCCTCTAATCTCTTGCCTTCATCTCTATCTTTTTCTCTCTCAATATATCCACATCTAAGTTTGGAATACACTGCCTTGGTCTCCACTCTTTATAAATTATCCATTAATATCAAATTATAGGTTGACCTTTATACTTACCTTAACCATTAAGACTTATATCATGATAACACATAGCTCAATATTATCTTCACAGGTCAGACATAACATATGTGGGTCATACTTAAGCCGCTACACCTTCCAATTAGGCCTTAGTATCTATTAAAGGTCTCATAGAGATATATTACTATTTTTATCACTATATTAAGCAAATTAAGAACATAAGATCACTTTAAAATACATTGTTACACTCCATATGAATTCTTAGACATCTTCAAATGAATACACCCACCAGAACACTCTTCTACTAAAGAAAAAATTTCTTAAACACTATTTTATATACAAGAACACTAAGAAAAAACACAAATTCAAATTTAAAGCTCTATATCTACACCTTTAAAAAAATTCAAACATTTTAATAAACTCTGCTAGATGATCCTTGTAGTCTTCTTCGTCTTTTTTTTTTTACACCACCATGAAATTCATCTTGGATCAAAAGATATAACTCAAAAAATATAGATAGGTTTTCCTTTATTAATTTGAATATTCAAATTCTAATAGTCACTATGTAAATACTAAACATCATACACTTTATCATCATATCATGCTCCCTGGAAACTTTAAACAAATACACATCATCAATCTCCTCAAAAGTCTTCTTACTTTCCCCTGTAATTGTTTAGCTTTTATCTTAAAGTTTGACTTACATGATCGTGCCACTTGGTAGTTCTACATGTCATCCACGTACATTGACTATTTGACCCAATTCACTTCATTGATCTCTATCTACATGAACACCCATAAGATGTTGATCTTTTCCTCAAAATCTATGTTTAAGACACTTCTCATTAGCATGTGCAATCTTAATAAACTTTGACATATTGAATTCACATGTATCTTTGGATCATAATCTGCATGATTGCATTCTCACTATTGATCACCATGAGTATTTAAGCCTAGATTTCAATGTAGCTAAACTTGATGGAATCTTTTCCATCACAGTCTGCTAGATCAAATTTGAAGG
This sequence comes from Torreya grandis, assembly GCA_037957365.1. Lineage (NCBI taxonomy): Eukaryota > Viridiplantae > Streptophyta > Pinopsida > Cupressales > Taxaceae > Torreya > Torreya grandis. The sequence continues at coordinate 1,516,947 of JARHVA010004427.1, read as the reverse complement.
TTTATATCTTCAACTAGAAAACACTTCAAGACACTAAAACTTTAGATTACCTTCTTGGTACTATATAAAACATCCCCATGAAGATATTTAACAAATGTTGAATTTTAGAATACCTAAATGAAATGCACAAACTTGATAGATAACTCATATATGCATGATGTTCAGTGACAGTTTATCTTCTCTTAAGATATAATTGCATGTTTATCTTTCTAAATGGTTAAATAACATAATATAACTTTTCCAAGACATCTATGGATGCCACACAACTCTTTATTTATTGTTACAGACCTACACATGTGCCATATCTCTCAAATATATTAAACACAAATCCTTTATCATTCATACACTAATACTATATTCTCTTTTTGACATCAATGACAACCTAAGACATAAATTACCATGCTCAACAAAAAGTTCATCCTCACAAAGAGATCCTATAATAAGAATCCTATTTAGGACATCTTCTGCTATAAGGAGAATTGATCCTAAAAATCCCTTTTTTGGAATAGTTGAATTTTATCCACAAGATCTACAAGAAGAAGATCTAATAATAAAAAAATATTCTCCTAGTAATATATACCATAGGTTGATCACCCAAGAAGAGAATTTAGATTGGATTGATAACCAATGCTGGGAAGAAAATATGGGATATGAACATGCACATGTGGAAAACCCTAATCGATAACCCCAATAGGATAAAAAAAATCTTATCAAATTATCCTAGGTCCTAATGATAGAAATTCTATGAAGAATATTTCACTATCTATTTTACCTACTTTTATAGGTAATTCCTCATAGGATCTAGATTAGCTCCTATTTCAATTTTAGGTTCTCTATCAAACATATGATGATATCAAAGATACTCAAAAGTTGAAGTTATTCACATCTACACTCAAGGATGCAACCATAAGATGGTTCATAGGCCTTGAAGGTAATTCCATCACCACTTGGGATGAAATGAAATCTATGTTTTTTGATAAATATTAAGATTATTTTAGTGTCAAAGAAGGGAAAGAAGACCTTTTCAAGATTAAACAATCTGAAGATGAAACCTTAAAAGATTACCTTGATAGGTTTATATTTACCCATAAATGGAGTGGTTACCAAGTCACTAAGGAGGTCATTAATATAGTCTTTATTAAAGGGTTAGATGATGATGCACATGATGATTAAAAATTAATGGTAATGGGTGACATTGACAAGTTAACCTTTCATCAAATTTCATCATTGTGTACTAACTACTCCAGAACAAGACCTAGCATAAGGAAATAAAGGTTAAGAAAATCACTTGAAGTTGCCTAATTAATGGAAGAACTTGCTAATTTAAAATCATACATTCTAATACAATTTGAATCAAAATTAGATGTCCACAAATAAAAATACAATGCCACCAATACTAAATAGTTGTAAATATATTATCCTAGATGCATACTCAAACATCTGATAGAATATTGTCCCTTGGACAAAACAAAGGTATGTGGTATTTGTGACCTAGACCATGACACCAAGAATTACAAACATCTTCCTACCATACAAAACCAAGTGAAACAAGAACATATATTTTAGGAAGTGAACTTTACCAAAGTCAAGGAAACCAGTATTGCCAACCTCAAAATCAATTTGGTTAAAGATTTCATCCCAATCCATGGATGGCACATAGATTAGGCAAGTCACACCACCAATGTGGGGGCCACCACAACCAAAATCACTAATTATTCAAGAATGGATGCCATATATTAGTGAAATATCTCAAAATTAACCTTATGCATAACATCAAAACTAAAAACTACATTAGGCACAATTATCACCACCTAAAAGGTCAAATCAACAAAATCAGCCTCAAAAAATGTTTCATCCATAATAGGCCTTAATGCATTCATAACCTCAACCACCACCAATTTAGAATCAGGGTAACAAACCATAGTTACATGCCCAATCAATGACAAATCCTAAGAATAAGCAAAATACACCTTTTATGGAGTTAATCAGGAAAGTAATATTATAAGTAGTTTAGTTCAGTGTAATAATGTTCAGCTCAAATCAAATAAGGTAGTAAGAGATTGACCCATCACCACAACTAAAATTACCAATGATGAAAATAATTCTAAGCTTCCTTTAGTCCAAGAACCAATTGAAGAAAAGGTAGAAGTAGCAACCACACCAACCACAATTCAAGATCCCCTTCTTGTTCCATTTCTTAAGAGATTTAAGCAAGAGAAACCTAGGGAAGATTCTGAATTGATGGATGAATTGAAATAGATGAAGATGGAAAATACACTATTAAGATTCATTTAAGATATTCCTAACTTGAATTAAATCATTAAAATATTATGCATCAAAACACTAGGAAGAAAGATGTAGTATCCTAAAACTATTTAGGTAACTGGTAAAATTGTTGATTTTCTAGAAAGAAACATACTTTTTATTGAACATGGAGATCCAAGAAGTCATGTGATGACTATGATAATTGGTAATAAGTCTACTCCAAATGTTCTTGTATATCTAAGTGTTTCCATGAACATAATGAATGTCAACATAATAGAGTCTTTATCTCTTATAGGGCTTTAGCCTACCACTACAATCTTGCAAATGGGAGGTCAATTCATACCTACCCCTGAAGGAACCATATAGAATATACTAGTCACCATATAATATTGGTAATACCCTATTGATTTCATGATCCTTCAACCAAAACCAAAGAGGGTAGGATATCTAGTCATTATTGGAAGACTTTGATTAATTACAATTATAGCATAAATTGACTATAGATCTAGAGACATGACCATTTCTAATGGAATTTATGTTAAATAGATATCTCTATCCACATACTAGACATTCAATTGGTCTTTTTCAATAAGTATGGGTGGATCATCCTAAATATAACCAAACTAGTGTGTCTTCCTTAGTCATGGTTACCATTAAAGAACATATCCAAGTGTTTGAGCAACAAATAATAGAAGATTTGGACCAAGAAAGTCTAGCTCTAAATTTAAAAAGTTTTGATATGATGTTTGATAGTTTTTCTCTACATTCTGAAATCCTAGCTCTGAGGATCGATAACTTAACTCCAAAGAATAGTAGATTAGCTCCAAAGACTAGTAACTTAAATTTAAAGATTGATAGCTATGCTTTGAAGATTAAAAATCATGAATGGGAATAATCTAGATCTATTGTTGAGAATCAAAATAATTCCATAAGTTTACCAAATATTTTATCTAGTCCACAAGACATTCAACAAGCCATAATTAACTGGGCTCAAAATGGGCAAAATTCATTTTTATATGATTTTCATTTACGAATATGATTTCCATAAGTGAAACCTTTTACAAGGCTATAGTTACACTTTATATGTTACTACCACACACATGTCCATTTAATGTCTTGATGAGTGAATACAAATAATTAAATTCCATTGTCCTAGGCACTAAACATATTATAATCTAACCTGGAAAATTGTTGAACATCAATAGTTGGTTAACTAAAAAGTATGATGTATTGGTATAACACAAAATATTTTTCTTGGGATTACAATGATATGAAAAGAATACATCCCAATGTTTATACACATCACATCTACACTAGAGATGTTAGACCAGTCAGACAACCACAATAAAGGATTAACCCAACCTTCAAAGATATTGTTAACATGGAGATAGAAAAACTATTGGAAGTTGGTTTTATTTATCCTATATCTAATAGTTAATGGGTTTCACCTCTAATAATTTTTCCTAAAAAAATGGAAAATAGAGAGTTTGTGTAGACTACAAAGAACTGAATAAATCCATAATGTGAAACTACTTTGCCTTGCCTTTTATTTACCAAGTTTTGGTAAATTTGGTAGAAAAATAATATTTTTGTTTTTTAGATAGATTTAGTGGATGAAATAAAATTAGAATAGCTCCTGAAGATCAATATTAACATATTTCACCTTTCCTTGGGGAACATATGCTTATACAGTCCTTCATTTTAGATTGTGCAATGCACCTGCTACCTTTGAACTAATAGTGTTAGCCATATTTTTTGATCTTACAAATCATTATGTGTAAGTGTGCATGGATGATTTCACTGTCCATGGTACTACTTTTGATGAAACTTTAAATGATTTGGATAAAGTTCTTACTAGATACGAAGAACACCAAATATCTTTGAGTCATGAGAAATGCATCATAATGGACGATGAAGGGATAGTCTTAGGAGATTATATCTCTTCTCAAGGAATAAATTTTGATCCTAAAATATTGAGGTAATTTATAATCTCCCCATTCCATAAGCACAAACTGATGTTAATTTTTTTTTAGTCATATAGGGTATTATAAAAGATTTATTGAAGACTTTAGTAAGATAGTTGTACCTATGTTTTATTTGTTAATAAAATATAATTAATTTGTATAGAATGATAAGTGTCAAGAAGCCTTTGAAATGTTAAAAAACAAAGTCATTACTACTCTATTCTTGAAAGGACCTAATTGGAAAAATTCTTTTCATATCTATACTAATGCTTCTAATAATTCATTAGGAGCAGTTATAGGACAAAGAGATGAGGATGTAAAAATGTATGTCATTTATTATATCATCAACAATCTTACTTCCATAGAGAAGAACTACACCACCACATAAAATAAATTCTTACTATTTCTTATGCTATAAACAAGTTTACGCATTATATTACTGGTTATCAAGGATTTATCTGTACATATCATTAAACTATTAAGTACTTAATGAATAAACTAGTAGTAGGTGGGAGAATAATTAGATCGATATTGTTATTATAATAATTTGACATTACGTTATAGACAAATATGGGAAGTATAAATTTGTTGCTAACTTTTTGTTTAGTTTTATTACTACAAGTGAATATGAACATGTGGAGGACTATTTCCAGATTAAAAACTATTTTTATATCAACATACTCTCCATGTTTTGCATACATGACAAATTATTTGTAAATAGGGAAGTTTCCTCATTACTTTACTTCTAAATAAATAAAACCTTTGGTTAGAGCTAGTTATCATTTCAAATGGTTTAAAGTTAGGTTGCTTAAAACTAGACTTAATCATGTACTTTAAAAGTGTGTCAAAGAGGATGAAGTGTATGACATCATAAGAGTATTCCATAGTGAACTAGGAGGAGGACATTATTCATCAAAAATTACCATTCATAAGATCATTGCTGTAAGTTATTAATGGCCATCTCTTTATAACATTGTCAAAATATTTGTATGGTAATGTGATCCTTGCCAAAGGATGTTTAAGCTATTCTATCCTCTGAAATATATATCCATCCTCAAATAAATTTAAAACTATTTGAAAAATGAGGTTTAGATTTTGTTGTAAAAATTAACCCACCATCTCAAGGAAAATAATATTTATTAGCATGTATTGATTATGTTACTAAATGGATTAAAGTGCAGACACTCACCTTTGCTAGGGAAAAAATGCTTGTTCATTTCTTATATCATAGGATCATGTTGTGATATGGAGCTCCTTGATCTCTTGTTTCTGATCAAGGGCCCCAATTCATGTCCAACATAATCAAAGATTTCATAGAACAATACTAGATAAATCATAGGAAATATTCAACATATCATCTCCAAGGTAATGGGAAAGTGGAGGTCACCAATTGAGAGTTGAAAAACATTCTAACCAAAATAGTGAAAAATAGTAGAAAAGATTGGGTAGACAAAGTACTTGAAGTAGTTTAGGCATACAATACAATATGGAATAAAACTATATGATTATCTCCATATGATGTTTTTATCGAAAGAAACATTTTTACCAATAAAATTTGAATTACATTCATTGAGAGAATTGATCTCGATAAATCACAGAAATAAATAAGCATGCAATTAATTAGGTTGATTGAACTGAGAATGGATGCACTCACTAAAACCAGCATGATCTAGAAGTATAGAAATAATTTTAATAAAAAGATTGGGAACTTTTATTTGATATAGAAAAATATAGTTTCAATAATCATGATATATAAAAATATAGTTTCAATAAGGATATTGGGAACTTCTATTTCATTCTAAATTCCAAAACTTCAAGGGTAAGCTTAGGACAAGATGATTGGGACCATACCTGATCAAAACTATATACACTAATGGATCTAATCAACTTCAACCAATTGATGGTGACCAAAGGGACAATTTTGGTCAATGGTCATAGGCTTAAGGTGTACAAAAGATCTCTCAATAAGGAAGAGTTTATTGAGTAGAATCAACACCAATTTGACTTTATGGAAGAACTTGGTTCTTCCACTAGGGTCAAATGATATTTTCAATAGACATCTAATAAATTAGAAGTGCTAAAAACTAGAAAATGGTAGTTTACCTCCCTTAAAAATTCAAAAAAAATTGAAAAAATGTAAAAACATATATATATAATAAAAAATGCTAAAAAATGAAACTAGCAAATAGAACTTTTTAAAAGAAGAAAAGTTATGCAATAAAATATGAATTATTTTAATCTAACCTATCTTCTTAGACTTGTTTATCCTTGAAAAAAACATGGTAACTCTAGAATATAGGCCTATACTTATATGGTAAAGGTACATTTGTATTTATTTTTCCAAAAGGTTAGGTAGTTTTTATTCCATGTCATGCATGTATAATCATTATATAGTCAACACTTTTTCAAATGGATAAGTTTTGGTGATTGCACATGGATGTGATGAAGCCAACATCATTGTTGCATTCAAATATTTGATTCTATGTTGTTTTAAAAAGGGAATTTTTAAAAATATATGATGTGATGTTAAAATCATTGTGGATATTGCTTTAAGTGCTACCCATTATGACCCTTACATCACATCATTAATAATGATAAAAAAGAGCTTTCCCATTAAATCTCGCATGATATGAAATAATCAACATAATTTTTACTATAACTTCATGATATATCTTGATTTGTTATTTGTTATTAATGTTATCCATTATTACATCATATCCCTAATTTTTTGCCTTCCTTTCTACCTTGTCCAATTCCAAGCTCCATTTTCTCATAGCGTAATCTAGTTTTCAAGCAAATAATGACAACTTAAAATATGGGAGGTAATTTTTTCATAACGTAATTATTTTTTCAAGAAAATAATAACATAATCATGTTTTTTCGTTAGATGTATTTCTTCAAGATTAATCAACTAGAGAAATGTATGAGTTAGTAGGATGGTTGAATTTCCTAAAAATATTTTAGGGTTTTCAAGAAGATATTATGCAAGACTTATATGAAAAATTTTATGGGGACCATTTTATTGTCAAAGATAAACACATATTCTCTATAATTCTTTAAGAGTGTGTAGTTGTCACTGATAAATTAAGTTTTGTCAACTTAATTCAAATGTTCATTGAAGAAAATGACTTATCCTAGATTGGCTAAATCCCCATAAGGTGTGGCCAAAAAAATTATGAGAGACAAACTTCCACAACCATGGTAGAATGTTCTATTTTGGGGTATAAAATATCACATATGTGATGGTCAATTTATGGTGATTAGTAAAGATGACATGTGACTTATTATGCACCTAAGGAAAGGTGCTGCTAGAGTAGAGTAATAGGTAAATATTCCATATTTTCTTCATAATGCCATAATTGATGTTGCTTAAAAATTAAAAAGAGGAACTAGGTCCATCTGAAACCATGGGTTAGTTACCCTCATATGTCAGCATCATTTTTTTCTAAAACTTAAGAGTGAAAAGGATTGGTCCTCTTTTCTCCATAAATCCTCCCAAATTTATATATAAAAAATACATCCTATTTATCCTTCCTCCATAATAGCACAAATTAAAGAATGCCCATCTTTAGTACCCTTAGATCTAAAGATGTTATGCCAAAGATGTAAAAAATAAATTCGGGTTTCATTAAAAATAACTAATCCTCTAGTTAAACTCTAATGAAATTGTTATCTCATTCTATAGGAAGAAGAAGAAGAAGAAGATGTATAGGCAAGTGAGATTTTTGTTAGCTTAAGATCTTCCATAGAAGTTACAGATGCTAAACAATTAGTTGAAGAATAACCCCATGCACCAAAATTTGTAGTTGAAGAAGCAACCCTTACAAAAGATATTATGGCTCAAGAAGTAGAAAGACCTTTACCCTCTACAATTGATTAGGGTAAAACTCCATTGATAGAAAAAGGTCCATCTTCTCCCTAGCCTTCTCATGAGGATGAGAAATTTGAGCATGTCATGGCTCTATCCCAACATGAAGAAACCATTTGACATTAATAGGTAGAATTGGATTTTATCTATTTAATGTTGCAAGCTAAGAACCAAACCATTTCCAATTTAGAAATATGTGACAAATATATTGCTCAAGTTTAGGCATAAGAAGTCATTTTTATAGTGATGAATGCTGAGTAGATTAGAGTCCATAATTTGATGTTTTTCTAAACTTGAGAATTGAGTAATTTATATAATTCCATTGCCAATACGGTTACACAAATTATTAATTTGTGAAATTCTATTTTTGATAAAAATACTCAGTTTAATAATCTATGATGGTCTATTTCTATTAAAAATGCATTTATTACCCAACATAGTAATATAATACAAAATCTAACCACTCAGACTACTGAGTTACAATCATCTCTCCAAGTGATGCAGAGGGAAATGAGGGAAATAACTATCTAGACTTAAGGACTTACAAGAGATATTACTTCCTTCCCTGTTCCACTCCATGAAATTATTTTAGTTCGGAACATAACCCAACATAAAATTCATAATTTCTATAATGAAAATTCTAAAATTAAAGTAGAGTCACATTAACAATTGTAAAAAGCTCAAACTTCCATTTAAAATATTTGTACAATTTTTGAAAAATTGATATCATGCAAGCAACCTTCATCTATCTATGTTATTTTTATTGATGAATAATTCTAAAAATGTCAAATGTAATTTATTTCTCTTGGATTTACTTATATTTTTGAGGATGAACACATGTTTATGGATGTCTTTCTTAAGAGTACCATAGAAAGAAAAGATGACATTTGTGAATTCTATATTTCTAACATGTTATTAGGTTATCAGTCTAGTTGTTTAGTAAATTTAATTATAGGGGAAACACAATTGTATGCTTTCCTCTCTTATATGACAAATAAAAAAACATGGAAGTAATCACATAATAAATTTTTAAAATTATAGAACAACACAGGTCTATGTATGGGACCCCAATTTTTAGAGGCCCAAAAGCTTCTAACTACTTTTCAACCCATGTACCATATGTACATGAAAAAAAATACCATGAAATATTGAGAGCCACTATTATAAATTTTATAGATTTTATGAGCCAAAATTCCACCAATTCCATTAACTTCAACATAACCAGGAGGGAGACATTACTTGTTGCTTTAAAATGTAGGGAAGTCATGAGTCTCTCCACTATCAGGTGTATTTTTAGTATATCTTGAGAAATTGCATAGATTATCACTCAACTCTTAGATGAAGGAGGCTTAGACATATGGATTCAAATAATATTTCAACCTCCCATTCTTCTCTATCCTATGTCCCCTAGGTAGAGTTGGCACAATTAGGCAAAATTTGAATTTTAGGATTTTATTCACATAATAGTAAGGGATTATGGATTCTTTCTCATAGGTCATCATGATTGGGGATACCATTTTCAGATTTATGATCTCAGTTAGAAGTTAGAATTTGGACTTTTGGATTGAAGACTGGTTATCACACTTGCTTGTAAGAGGACTTTCAAGAGGTAAAGTATAGAGGATAAATGTTAAGCATTCCATATAACTCATTATATCTAATAAAAATTATCTATAAGTGTTGCCTTTTAGTTATATACTACATTTCATTTGATACTTAAGGTCTTATTTAAGTAGGAAATTAATGCCATTTGTCCTTTGTTTATATGTGATACATGCTAATTTTTCATGTTGTTATTGTGTCTAACTTGGATGAAATAAGTACAATTTTGTGTATAGAAATACATCCCTATGGTGTAATAGTTTGTAGAATACATCAAATAATTTTGGAAAATCTTTTTGGCTATAGTTTTTAGGACTAGAAGTATGAGATCCAAAGATCTGACACTCTAAAGGTGCTTTGAAGATGCTCTAAATATTCTTTGAATGTGCTCTAAAGACCTATACAAAAAGCTCTGGAGATGCCTAGGTATGCTCTAAAGATGTCCATATAGATCCTACTGATCAAGATAGTGATTTTATAGATATTTATTTCATATAAATAAACTTTCCATATTTACATATCTTATTATATAAAATTTTATTCATAGTAATGGTCTAAAATGGTCTAGGTATATTTTTACTTATATTTTGTAAAACTGAATAAATATTTTCAGATCTATGTTAGTTATTTTTTTTATCTATTATTAGTTAAGTCAATTCAAACACCTTCCTATAAGCATGGGATTTGATTGTTAGATCTTTGATATTTTGTATAAGTAGATTTGGCCATTTAGATTTCCATAATTTTTATTATATGAATATATGTTGAGATGTGCTTTAAATACATATCTTCTTGTCATTATTGATAGTTAGAAAGCTATTAAAGTTAGTTAAAAAATTAGAAATTAGAAGAAACATTCGAGTATAGTTTCATATATTTGTATATGTTATTTTGATAATGAAATAAAGTTTATCATTCCTTTTAATTAATGAGTAAATCTATTCTTGTTCTAAGGAAGGAAAAAGGGCTCACTTTTCTCTGAAGATCAAGATAAATCAATACTTTTAGTTTATAGTTTAGTAGTATTTTGTTTAATTTAGTTATAATTAATTTACAATAAAGTGTGAATTTTCTTTTCAATAGAAAGTGTAATTTAATTTTAAAACAAAAGAGTTATTTATTTTAAATGCAAGAGTGATTTGTTTTTCAAAAGCAAAGTGTGAATTTCATTTTAAATTCAAATGTGTTTCCATTGCATGCAGAAGTTGTTTCAATTCAATACAAGCAAGTTTTCTTTATGCAAGAGTGTGTTGTTTAATTTCATATAATTTTAATTTTTTTAACTCATCTCCATATTCAAAATTTTTTAAGATAATTTTAAGTGACATTAGATAGCCTCCTTACATTCCACAACACCACACTATCCTAACTAGTGGGGCAAGTCGAGTGAAGACATCATATGTCTTATGCCAGATGTTTAGGTTCTAGATGTTGATAGTGTGAATTATATAGGAGATCTTAAGTTATCAAACCTTTTATATTTACCTTTATATAAAATAGAGTTATAATCTTATTTACTATTCTTAGGATTTTGACATCATAATAGAAGGAAACCCCCCAAACAATGAACTATAAACTCCAATATCCAATGGTCTCATTCCATATATCCTTAGAAATTAGTCTTGTTAGAAATGACACCAATACATTTATTAGTTAAATGAGAGGTATAATGATAGCCTATTAGACCTTGGTATAAATATAATCAATTCAACAACTATCATAGTAATCCTTCAAAGGATACTAATCATGAAAATCCCAACCTCTACAAGCAATCCTGAAATTATGTACTTATAAATAACATTCTTTATTATCATGTTGTAAAAGGTATATTGGTATGATGTGTTGTTCAATATGAATTACATTCTCATGTTGAGAAATCACATGGGGCCATTTACAATGGCCATTGTAACATACATGCTACAGTCCATAAAGGACTATGGATGGGATTCTTTTGTTTTATTCTAGAAAATATTCCACTGCATTGGATAAAAGTGTAATCATTTCCAAATCCATGATGATTTTATCCATTCTCCTTTTGTTTAGATTTAAACACTTGAATATATTTGTCCACTCTCTATTTATGGACTATATCTCATTAAAAATTTACCTTAGTCCAAAAATCACTACCACTATAAACTAATTTAACAAGTGGATATAAGCTATGCCTATTTTATTTCCATTGACATAGATATATAAAAGTTCATTATTAATCAAATAATACATCATTTAAAACTTATTCACACCATCATATCTAAAAATTGTGGGAACTTCAAAACAAATATGTGAACTAGTTGATGCATTTTCAAAATTATGAAAAAGGTTTACAAATCTCATCACCATCAATGTAATAGTCAGGTTAAAGTTACCAAAATAATCCTTAACAAGACATTACAAAATACTATTATGGATTCTCATTTGGAATAGAATCTCAATCTATACCTTGAAATTTTATTTTATCATACTACCATTGGGGAAACTCTATTGTTTATAGTCTATAGCTCTAAATCCATCTCACCATTATAAGTAAAGGTACCCTCCTTTAAAATCTTTCTTTATATAATCATTTATAATGAAGATCCTTTTGAAACATATCTTCAAACTTTAGATTTACTTGATGAGATAGTTCTAAAGTTAGATTACACCCATAACAAAGAGGGAAATTACACCAAAAATATATGGGGTATCTATAAATACAAGGACATCCTTAGACCTAGCATATATAGATTGCAAATAAAAGAAGGACATATACTTACAGAATTAACAAAAAATCAATATTTGAATAAGTATTTTGCTTATTTTCATTTTAATCTTATTTTTATTTTCTAAATATTCTTAACTTTTAAAAAAATCTTAATTTCATGTTTATTTTTATTTTATTGTGATGACATTTCTTGCATGTACTGCTTTGAGTTTCTTGTTGTAGTTTACCATTACCTTAATTTCACACCTATAGGTTTTTATTCACATTATCCCTTATACCTATATTTATTCCTTATGTGTATTTTAATTTTATTACACCACTCAATTGTTAGTTCATGAATTATATAATAACACATGTGGCATAATCTAGGCCCTCCCTAAAATTGTCCTTGATTTTATTACATTGTTTACTTTTATTCCAAACCTTAGTTAGTTTTCTTTCTATAGAAATAAGGAAACAATCGAGAGTAATATTTTTAATCACTTATAAATAGTCATAATATATATTATAAATTAATATTAGTCCTTCTTCATGTCATTATGCACACTTTACCATTTCTTATGATCATGAATAATGCTTAGGATTATCATTATACCATGTTCCTTTACATATTTTTTATAATTGGGAAAACCCAAATGTTATATGATAATTTTCATTATTCCTTATTTTTTAATTTCATTTTGGGCTCACCAAGCTCAATTTAAATATTACACTCTTTTCTATGATGAAATTTTTGGATTCCTTAGACTCTATGGTATTTTAGTTAATATTTTTTGTGGTAGTCATTTTAACACTCATGTTTGGTTTTTATAAATCTATATGTAGGAGAAAAATATAAAAATAACAATGAGTTAAAATCCATATCATAAGAAAAGGTAATGTAAAAATTAAAATTCAATCTTAAAATTTAAACCACACTAGAAAATGTGATCTTTATTTTGAATATGTTCTACTCTAGTCAAAGATCAAACTCGATAATTTTCCTCATGAAAGAACCAAGGTACATTGGGGTATGGTATGAAAACAAATTGGGATAAGAGGTGTCATTGTATAGTTATATCTTCTTACATATATAGTGGCACTTATCTTATCACACAAGTGCTTGATCTTCACATTATGCTAACTACTTTGTAAGGGGTCATGATGAGCAAGGAACATGGTTTGGAAAGGTATGATCCTTTTAAATGCAAACAATCCATAATGAGATGATATATTTATAATTTAATAATAATCCATGCTTAAATTACTAGTTAAGGTTCACTAGGGTCACTAATTAAAAAACCTTAATCTTACCAACTTGATTTAAGTACCTTATTTTCAGTAAAGATCAATTTTTAACCTTAGTGATGCTCTATTTTACTTCCATGCATTTTTCCCCATGACAAGTGGGTTTACTTTTACAACTATTCCCTTTTTTTACTTCATATTCTCCATATCTTTTAGACATGGTATCAGTATGGAAAGTTTAGTATATCCATCTTTAGAATAAAAGCTACATCATTGAATAAATACATGATATTTATTTTGGTCATTTCCTTATAATTATATGATTTTTCATAGTTATTTTTGTCATGCTAATTTTTCTATTTTCCTTTTTTTTCAAAACACATGGTTCCATTTTTCCATTTCATGTTTCACATATTTATTTGATTATGGCTTGCTACTCCTCTTACATTTGATGTCTTTTCTTATAATAAATTAATTTTATGTGTCCCTTATTTTATTAGGATTGTTTTTTTATGCCACTTCAAACGTATTTTCCTATTATTTACTCCTAAGGAGCCTTTTATTTTTGGTTTACAAAATTTCCTTTTATTTTATAAGTTTCCTTGGATTTTTCATTCTAATCAAGCCTTTGTGATCTCAACATTAATAATTTTACATTTGATTTAATCATTTTGAAGTTTTTTTCATTTTTACATTGAATATCTTGTGTTTTATTACTTTTTTATTATCTATTTTTAGTTTTTATCCCTAGGGTTTCTAAAATGCAATTATTGTGAATCCATAATTGAGAATATGGTATTTACATGCATCTATTTAATAATAAACATAAGTGAAAGTGTGTATATGGTACTTTAAGTTATTCATTAGCCAAAAATTCTTTTAACCTTTCTTTTCAATTATGTTTTAATAATAATATTCTACTTATCAAAGCACCATCCCATGTTATACTATTGTGACATGTGATAAGATTAAGATGAGGCATATGTATACAAATAATATTGTTCATTTTATTATTGAATGACACTTTATACTGTAGTGACTTTTTGATTTATAAATCTCCATGAGTTCATACCTTAACAGGAACACTCAGAATGGGGTGGGAAAGGATTGTGGTGATTTTTGAGAGATGTTGTTATTCTATATTGATTACATCATTAATACTATTAGTTGACCTTTAAGCATCTATCTATCTAAATCTCCAATATATATCTTGTACAAATTTATGATATTCCTTATATCCTATAGTATCATCTAGGTTGATACAATATATTTCATCCCTTCAACATTCATGAGCTATATGGGCTAGCATGATACAATTATGAGCCAATCTTCTTACATATATATTATATCATCTTGAATGATATTATTTTGTCTCAAATAACTTATTTAAATTTTATTAGTTGTGCAAATATCATTGGATTCAAGTATAATTTTAGGTTTGGATATTGGAATCATATGTATATGGGTTATATTTCATTCATATCATAAAATATATACTTTATTCACTCTATTATCACTCAAAAAATTTCCTTGAGTCCATTTTTGAGAGTTAGTAGTTTATATCCTTATCATTAGCAGTTTTCTTTTGTGGTGTATTTGAATCTCAATAGAAGTTTTTGGTATTTATTATATGAGGATATATTATGTATACATCCAACCATTCAAAGTTTTCAACCTACAACAAGGCCCTCAAAATCTTGATTTATGACAAGGTGGAGATGAATCATCGACAAGTCTACTGAAAGGTAAGTATATTATATATATACACTCTTTAAATTATTGTTTATTAAATTATATATATATATATATATATATATATATAATTTCTTAATGGATGTGTGTGTGTGTGTGTGTGTGTGTCCTTATTTATGCCTTATCCATACCTTGTTATCAATATCGGTTCTGTTGAAGATGAAAATTATACCATCAATGAATTAACCCTTTCACCTATTTCAAAGGTCAAGGTGGAATTGTACCAATATAATCATGGGGTTATAAAAGTTTGATTACAATCCTAAAGATGTGAGGGGTTTTTAAATGTTTTGGAAAATATTAAATAAGTAAAATATAAAATATTTCATACAACATAAAAAATACACTTTATCAAATCATGAATCAGTTTAGACATAAATTCATAATCTATCCCATCTGATAGAGAAAAGTTATGAATTAGATAATCTCTTAAAGGAAAGAAATCTGATTCAATAGAATAATATGCTTCAAGTAACTTCTTACCTTTACTACAATGTTTCCAAGTAATTCAAAAAGATAAACCAGAAATATAAAGAAGAAAAAATTTGAGAAAAAAAAAAATTAAGTAAACAATCAAATAGAATGACAAAACAAACAACAAAAACAAAGAGAAAACTAACAAGGAAAAGTAAATGATGAACAACTAATTTAAGAAAATATAAAAAACTACTTAAATCAAAAGATCTAATGACTAATAAAAGAGTTAATGATTAAAAAATAAAAGCTAAGATATAAAAACTAAGAAGTAATAAGCTAATAAAACTAAAGAATGCTAAGGACAAGATCAATAAATAATCTAAGTGTAAAACCAAATTATAAACTATTAGAATGCTTAAACCAAACCTATCTAAGTCTAATCTATAATCTAAAATAAAATAGAAATAAATTTATATTCTGAAAATAAATTTATATATAAATTAAACTTAGAGTAACCTATAAAGCAATTAACAAATAAATCTAATAAAGAAATTTGAAACTATATTTAAACTATAAGAAATAAACTAGTTAAAGAATATGATCTATCTAAACTATATAATCTAAAGAAAATAAACAAAGTAAATAATCTAAGAAAATAAATAAAGAGAATAGAAATAAGATAGTAGACTAAAAAAGATAAAAGATAAACATATAAACTAAGATACATAAATAGGAGCTAGATAAAAGATAAAACCATATTAAATCAGAAATACTATAAAATACAATATAGTTTGAGATTCTCAGAAGAGAGTCTTCTTAACAAAACAGATAGATTTTATTGAAAAAACTAACATTCTTATTTACAATAGCTTGAGAGACATTTTACAATTGAAATAGATCAATGAAATATAGAAAAATAATGAAGTGTTCATTATTATTCAGTTTGAATACTTAGAATATGTGTACAGGACTGAAAATAACAATCATCAAAAGATGTTAAACTTGGAAAAATTTAGATAATCTATCATAAATGATAATAAAAATTTGATATACCTATGTTTCTTAAGAAATCACTCAACCATCGGATAAAGTACCATTGGATCTATCTAAAAAGTCATGCGATCTGAGAGAAGTTGCACAGAAATAAGAGAGATGCATGATTGACTTCAAAAATGAATGAGTCTTCAAAACCTATGTTGTTCTTCCTCCTTTTAAAATTAATCCTTGATCTCCTTTTATGCTCCAAACATTTTTTTAAAATAGGTTATAAGTAACCTTAGTTAGTTATTAGTTTATGTTAACTAATTGACATTAAAAGTCAATTAATTATAAATAGTTATTAGTTAAGGATATGTTTAATTAAGACTTAAAAGTCTTAATAGATCAAGTTTTTTTTTAAAATATATATTGGGTACTTATCTTAATTGGTGGGGACCCTTACAAATTAATAATAGAATATAATACTTATATCAATTATTAAATAGCTAAGTCAAAGTTTAACAAAATTCTATTTATATCAAACCATGTTGCATATTCCAAAATTAACATAGGCACGCATGCGCACGCGCACGCGGGCACGCACACACACACACACACACACACACACATCAAAAATTAAGTCTACTATACTTCATAAAATTATCAAAGATCTAAAAGTAAACTATCTTCCAATTATAGTCCAACTAAAAAATTAAAAGTATATCCAGATGGCATCCAGTAGTCATCAAAATCTGAAATTAATCCAATAATAGGCTTTTCATGCTCTTTAAAACCTTCATTATATTATATTTTAATTGTTGGAAATTACACTAACTTTGTTTTAGAATCCCTTGTATTGTCATTAATTTCAAGCTTTATTCATTTGAGCACTCTGATCTCAACTAGTGAATCTATACCATTATGACTGGATGATCTTTTTACATTGTGGCTAACTAAATTCATTCAATCTTTTCTATGTATTATCATCTTAAGAACCTCAAGAAACAACAAAATAACAAACCATAATTTGCTTCTACATAAATTCCAATAGCTATCAAGATTTTGAGGAAACAAATACTTTTGAAACCCAAACATAGTTCACCAAGTTTCTAAAATCTCAACCTATATATTGTAAAATATATCAAATCTAGTTTTAAAACAAACTTTGCATTTGAAATTTGGCCTTTCAATCATTGGTTTATTTCCATAGTATACATGAAACTAAATCTTATCATGCTTCAGATGCTTAAATACATCCAAGGAAAACATTAAGATAGAATTCCCTTAAAATAAAAAATGAAAGGAATGATGGCTAATATTACTACATCATTAGAATTCTTTGAAAATATTAACAAAATTCACAAGTGAAAAGATATGATTTTTAAATAATCACATAGTTCAAAAATGATAGACTCACTAAACCCCATAATCAAGTACAAAGACAAAAATCTTTTCCTTCATTTTAAAACTTGATAAGTTTCAATTCCATGACATGCATGCAACCTTCTTTTGAAACTGAAATTAAAATGTATGTACCATAAAACTATTATGCTCAAACATTCTAGATCTACAAAATAAAATCATCTAACATGACTTTAACATTTTAAAACTTGACCAATCATATAATAATGAAAAATATACAAATAGAAATCCCTTGGAAACTGAAACAAGATACAACCAAACATTATATTATTTTCTTGATAAATTTTGAAACTACTTCATCAAAACCTTTCAAAAACTTATGGAACATGCAAGTAAGTTGTATCTTACAAAAACCCCAAAATAACCATGAAATATTTTAACTTTACATATTTACAAACAACACTGAAATTGAAAACAACATAGTAAAATGCCATAACCCTTTTATAACTTCATAGACAATCAAAATGACTGAATATTCTCATTTATCCACATCAACACCATAATATATCAAAATTAAACTAGCTTTCATCAAAATGATGCAAAGAAGTGATGGATTCGAATAAATAAAACTGTAAGTGCCATATGACCTCTCAAATGTCCCGTGTATAAACATATTTCACTAAATTTTTCTCATGCAACACAAACAAGATAACTCTTCCTTTTAAATAGGAACTATTCAGGATAATCATGAAATCTTTTCAAAACTTGTTTAAATTATTCAAGGCATAACTGGTTGTGTTCCTTTTTATCTTTTCTCCTTAAAATCCTTGAAAATTCCTCTTTTAAACTTCAAAAATCTAGCTAACCAAAGCTCTGCTTCCATGAGAAGCTTTCCAGAATGACCAAAAACTAAGAAAGTCAACCTACTTGTATTCACAACCCTATGCCATAACTAATTCAGCTAGTTGCTCATTTCTCATTGGCTCACCAAAATTAAAAGTGCACTTAGTAGTTCTGCTATCTTAGTTATCATCATGATCAAAATTAGCAATGACTAACCTTCTTACTAATCTTTTCACCAGCTTCCACCATTCGAGGCAAACATGCTTTGCATTAACTCTTCATTACTACTAAATCCCAACTAGATCTCGATGTTTCAAGATTGTGCTCCATATTAAATGCCTATGCCAACTAAATATGCCATGAATACATGTTTTAAACTAAATGCCAAATCACTATGTCATAGATCATTGAATATGCCTTTAAAATAATCCAATAGCCTTTCAAAACAACATTTTTAGACTTAGGAAAATTGTAATGAACCCTTATACCCTTTGAAAATAATGAAGTCTTAGGGCTTAAATTTATCAACATTCGAAACCACCATGGCCAATAGTTATCATCACTACTATTTCAATACCTTTTGGTTAGATGTTCCTAGGTTAGGATCTTTAGAACTTATAAATTAAAATTGCTTTAGAATAAAACTTGAACCTTAAAGATGCATCACATATACCACTTTTAAATAAATATTCATAAAATTGATTTTTAAAAAAGAATAAGATCCTTCTTTTGATCACTATGTTTGGGGTTCATGATGGGGATTCAACCAAAATACATCATGCAATTTTATTTAAAATTGAATTATGTATGAATGCAATCCCTGAAATAATGAATTCGTAACAGTAACCATGCTCTTTTTTCAAAATGCATTATTTCCCTTTGTTGTGATAATTATATCCAATCCATCTGAATACTAATAATTTATTTGAAATGGATTGAGAGGAAAAATCATTATAACTAGTTCAAAAATCATTTTAATCTATTCTAAATTTAACCTCATATTACCAATGAAAACCATGCCAATCATTGCTATAACTATTCAATTTGTGAAAATTTAAAATCCATTCTTTAATTTTCCATGATAAATCTTCTATAATTGAAAACACACAAAGTGGAAACATGTCAAATTGAAAATGATAAGTTATAATATCAAAAACTATTTTGAGAAGCAAAATGAATGATCACATATATACAAAATGATATATAGATGCATATTTTATTCATTAATCCATTATGATTTTCAAATCCACTCAAAATAAAAATATGAATTCATCAACCAATCATCATCAATTCATAATAAAAAAACATGCATTCAAATATATTAGTAATTGACTAGGTCCCTGACATAGTTTTAAATTTCATGACAGAATCATCTGTATGGTAGAGAGTATTAGTTTATGAAAAAAATTAAGGGAGTGTGAAAAATAGGCATAATAATAATGACCTTTCTAGTTAGTTTTGTTTAATTAAATTTAGTAGCCAATAATTTCCTATTAATATAAATATATTATTGAGAGTGTGATCTAGGAAAATTATTTCTCAAGTAGCTATGCATGAACCCCTTTAATAATCAATTTTAGCAAGGGATGGATTGTTCAACGAGCATGGTACAAAAAAATGGAATGATATAACAATAAAGTTTGGGTTGGATGTATAATCTAATACAAATGCCCTTAAGTACAAAATCTAAATATTTAGTAAAACTTAAATAACTTGATACAATGCAACATATATTATTTATTTATGAAAACTAGATTTATAAAGAGTAATACCTAAGAAAAAAAGATATTTATAGTAAAACTTATAGTATTTTTACATTCTTTTTTTATAATTTGAAACTTATCCACCTGTAACCCTCATTTATCATTTCAAAAGTATAAGTACAGTAAGACAAAACAACAAATATCATAAAAATAGAAACAACAAAGAAATAAATAATAAACCCCAATAAAATAGAAAATGACAAAATGAATAAATAAAAAATTAGCCAATCATGAAACAACTTAAAATGATGACCATTAATGAAGTAATGCAACCAATTTCCTTCAAGATATTTTGAAGGAAAAGTATTATTTCTAAGTACAAAAATTATATAAGGATCAAGCCATAATAAATCAAATTGATGATGTATGCTAGGATCTTCACGTGATTTGTCCCATTATAAGAATAAATCTTTGACATTAAAATTTATAGTTAGAAACCATTTTTATCAAAAACTTTCTTTAATTTTTTCTTAGCTCTTTCTAATTCTTGTAACACTATTTCTTTAGATTCATCAAGAGCTACTAAATCGTGTAATCTTTGTTCAATTAAATTTATATATTCATCAACATATTGTAAAGTATTTCTATCTGAAGAAATTTGAAGTTCTATTGATAAAGTAGCCTTGAAACCATATGATAACCTAAAATGTGAATAACCATTTGTTTTCTGATAATAGTCCTATCAGCCCATAAAGGTTCAAAAAAATTTAGATGCTAATTTATTTTATTATCACAAATTAATTTCTTTATAATTGAAATCAGATTATTATTTATTGACTCAACTTGACCAATATCTTGAGGGTAATATTTAGACTAATGACTAGATATAATTGAGTATTATTCTAAAATCTCTAAAAATTCATTAGAAACAAATTGAGGTCCATTATCAAAAATAATTTTGTAAGAAAATCCAAATCTATAAAAAATTGATTTTCTAAAAATGAGATTACTTCACCTATTACTAAAATTTTAAGTAATATCAGCCTCAAGGCACTTAATAAAATAATATGAGGATATTAAAATGTACCTATGGCCTCAAAATCTATAAAATAATGTTATTTGGTAGAACTTTCACATTTCAAAACTTGATCAATCATATAATCGTGCAAAATATACAAATAGAAAGCCTTTAGAAATTGAAATAAGTTATAAGTAGACATTATATGGTATAGTTGATAAACTTTGAAGCCACTTCCTCAAAAAATTTCAAAAACTTATGGATTATGTATATATGTTATATCTTTAAAAATCCCAAAAATAACAATGAAAATTTTCAACTGTACATATTTTTGAATAACACTAAAATTGAAAATAGCATACTAAAATGCCATAACACTTTTATAACTTCACAAAAATCAAAATGACTAGATATTCTCATATATCTTCATCAACACCAAAATATATCAAGACTAAACTAGTTTTCATCAAAATGTATCAAATAAGTGATGGATTTGAACAACTAAAACTGTAAGTGTTGTATGACATTTCAAATGTCCCATGCATAAACTTATTTCACTATATTTTTCTCATGTAGTAGAAATGACATAAATCTTCCTTATAACTAGAAACTATTCAGGATAATCATGAAATCTTTTCAAAACTTGTTAAAATTATTCAAGGCATACCTGGTTGTGTTCCTTTGTATATTTTTCCCTTGAAATGTTTCTAAATTCATTTTTTCAACTTATAAAATCCAACTAACCAGAGCTCTACTTCCATGAGAAGATTTCCAAAATGACCAATAATCCAAAAAAGCAAACTACTTAAAATCACCACCCTTTGCCATAACTAAATTAGCTAGGTGATTGTTTCTTATTGTCTCACTGAAAGTAAGAGTTCACTTAGTATTTCTACCATCTTAGTTATCATCATGATAAAAATTATTAATGACTAACCTTATTAATAATATCTTCACTAACTTCTACCATTCAAGGCAAACATGCTTCACATTAACTCTTCATTGCCACCAAATCTCAACTAGATCTTGATGTTTTAGGATTGTGCTTCATATTAAATGCCTATGCTAACTCAACATGCCAAAAATATATGTTGCCAACTAAACACCAAATCACTATTCCATGGATCATGGAATATGCCTTTAAAATAATCCAATATCCTTTTGAAACAACATTTTAAGACTTAGGGAAATTGATATACCTTGAAATGAACCCTTATGCCCTTTGCAAACAATGAAGTCTTAGGGCTTAAACTTGTTAATAGTTGAAAATGTCATGCCCAATAGTTATCATCACTACTATTTCAAGACCTTTAGGTTAGATGTTCCTAGGTTAGGATCCTTTGAACTTATAAATTAAAATTCTTTATCAAAAATTGAACCTTAAAGATGCACACCATATACCACTTCAAAATAAATACCCATAAAATTGATTTATAAGAAAGAATAAGCTCCTTATTTTTATCACTATGTTTGGGGTTGAAGATGATGATTCAACCCAAAATACATCATGCCATTTTCTTTCAAATTGAATTGTGTATGAATGTAATACTTGAAATAAATAATTCATACCAATAACCTTGTTTAGTTTTTTAAAAAAAAATCATATTAAATCAATGAAAAAATGCATTATTTCCCTTTGTTATGATAATTATATCCAATCCATTTGAATAATCATATATTTTTTTTTAAAAATGGAGACGAAAAATCATTATAATTGATTCAAAAATCATTCTAATTTGTTGTAAATCATGTTAGAGGTACAATCACTAAGAGGGGGTGAATCAATGAGTCTAGATATTTTAATTTCAATTGCATTCATTTAAACTATTAACCAATAAACATATATCAATTTGATCAAGAATAATTATCAAGAGAGATCACAAATTCAATGCATACACAAGATCAAACACATAACTCATAGTTCTTGTGGGAAACCCTCATGGGGAATAAAACCCACTCTCAATCCTGAAACAAAACTAGACTACTATCTTTTAAGAAATTATAGACAAGAACATTATCCACTCTTTTAGACAAAAAAACCTTGATCATATCCTCATGATCAAATGTATTTACTAAAAAACCTATTTCAAAAGGAGAAACTACTCATAATAAAGATCAACTCCTTTAAACCCTCCTTTTAACACTCCTAACTTAGAATTGATGCCTTTAATACTTGATAATGGTTCTTTATTTATCACTCTTCACCTTCACCCTTTCACCCAATATTCCATGTTGGCCAAACCACATTAAATACTTGTACCAACACACAAATATTAATTAAGACACATTACATATCCCAACTAACCCCACTCTCCAATCTTTCACTCACACTCACTTCAGCACACTTGCAACAATTATGTCACCATAACAACAATCTAACCATGAGGTCATTCACATAGACCATACTCTGATCCACCTCAAAAATGAACCTCTAAGATAATAAAAACAACACTTATCCTTTGTTCACACTTTAAAACATCAAAATTGAAAGAGCACTTGTTATGACATAGAAATAAGACCTACAAGTTATACACACAATCATGAACCAAGTTTTCTCATCAACCCATCCCTTGGGTACACTTCCTTTTTTTATCCTCAAATTTTCACTCTACTCAACTCGAACAAGCCTCTTTTCTCATCTCCAACCTTCAAGAGTACTATTACACCATCAATATTATTTTATATTTGACACATATTTTCCAATACTCAAATGTTAAACCTTAGTTCATTTGACCTCATCTCATACACCCTTGCAATGTTTATTCAATACATAATGTCTATCTCTATAGATTAACCAAGTCTTTAAATATCAACACTCATTATTAAATTAATCTATATGAATATCTAATCACTGTTAGATCATTATCCTTTACCTTTGCTTAGTTTTTAAACATCATGCACCTATCCTCATCTCACTACTTCCTAACTTTTATGATCAACATGCACCATTGATCTTGCTTGAGATTAAACTTGTGTAGAAATGACTATGGGAACCTTGGTTATCTATTTAGAAGGTCAAATTTGAACCTCTATATATTTTTCTATGCTCAAGTGCATGTTTTCAAATTTGGACCATATGATCTAATCACATAGGATAATCCAACCATTTATCAAAATTCTTCTTAATCTTTTGCATGTGTGAGATATAACTCCATTAAAATTCCTTATTAAAATCTTATGTCATAGAGCTAACTATGTCAAAACCTACCTAAGAGGCTAACATTGAACATGCATAACTTTTATTGTGCTTCACTACATGATCTAAAATTTATCCAAAAATAACTAGGCACAAAAATGAAAAAACCCATATGAAAATCGACACATGTGATATATGGTATCAAAATTCTTGAGATCCCAACTTTATACCCACATATATTTGACTATGCATAGGTACATGACCTAAAATTTATATCATAAAAAATAGGGACTAATTTGATCACAACCATATGAACAAATCCCCTTAAATTAACCACATGTGGCAATGGTGATGTTAACAAACTACCTACTAAGATTTTCTACCACTAGACCCAACATGTCTAGATGAAAATAATGGAATACCAGATGAATTACACTCATGCACATAAGAAATAAAAGATTATAAAACATATTATAGGACCCTTGAACATGCTCAAATAACCATACTCATCCTTGACTATCTCTAACCATGTCAAAACTAAATATCAACCAATCTAACTTTAAACACACTAGGAAAAACACATTTAAGACTTTGTCATAGTCACTTATGTTATCAAAGTACTTAATTCACTCACCAAGACACCTCCATGACATCATTGAGAACTCTTCAACAATCTCCCCCTTTTTCATTCATGTCAACAAACATCATTTAGCTCACCTTCTCTCTCTTCAAACATTGTCATAGTAGGAACACTTTCCCCCTTTGACATAATGACAATGTGGGCACCAACTAATCATGAGGGAATAAAAATACTACCAATGGGAGTAGATAATATTATAATTATAGTAAAAACTCTTCCTTACCTTGAGCCTACCTCTTCTTGTCTTGACAACTTCTTGCTCCATGCCAACACTCTATTCAGCCAAGTACTAGAACACAGGATGAAAGACACACACGAATATTTAAATATGATAGAATGTACCAATAACCATATGATAGGGAATACTAATATTTCTGATCCATTACATATTTTGACCATCTTTAGATATCCATACACCATGATAAACCAATATACAGGCTTATTAGCCTTCTCTCTCAAGCTACCATAATGGCCATCAATAGAACTTCATGCCACTCAAAAAATAGGAAAAATACTCTTAATAAACCTTATAACTCTCATTTAAATAAACATACCTTTCTATTTTGGATTAACTGAGAAAATAACACTCTTATTCACACTAGGCCTGTCTTAGACTCTTTTTAGCCCTACCTATAACCTACAAAGCCCACACATTTCATTAGATACACATTCAAGACCTAAAAATTCATATCTAAATTACTCTAATATGACCCTTTAATCACACCAATTTTAAATAGAAAGATCATCCTCTACAACATACTTCCTTCACAAACCTACTACCCAATTAAGCCTCTAACTTGGCAAAAACTTGAATAACTTGAGAACCACAAAACTTCAAATCTATATGAAGCTTGATTTGATAACCCATTTGTCCAATTAAAAATATTAAGAATCATCAAACCCCAAATCATAAGGTAAACCATGTTTATATCAGAGCCCAAAACCCTAAAATCTTAAAACATTCAAAGTCAACACATCACCTTCTAGTTAAACTTTTTTTACACCTAGAGATAACCATTAAAAACATCTAGACCAAGATTTGAGATTCCACATGATTGGGAAACTTGACTTCCTATAATCCATTTTAGGACCTATAAGCTCTTAAATTGGGAAACCTCAGAGCTAACAAAAATATCCAAATTGACTTCAACAAACCTTCAGATCACAAAACCATCTGGAGCATGCTAGAGTAAGGTCAACATACCTTTCTATTCAAAAATATCTTCTTGAAAAATCACAAATATTCCTTTACATCTAGGAACCTTGAATCTGATCCTGTAGACTTCTCCATATACACTTATCAATATCATGACATCATTTTAACATCACCACGTCATATCTTCCACCTAGACATAACTGCTACAACTAAGAATACTCAACTCTAATCTTCTAGGACCATCTCAATAACACCATAAAAACACTTGATTCTCCATTAAAAGGAGTCATTTACGAAGCATAGATAAAGAAACATCATATATGCCCCTTTCATATAATGTATATACTCAAGTCACTAAACTTTTATGGCATACACAATTGCTTAAGAAGCCTTAACAGGCTTAACAAGATCTAGGACTAGGCCTAGAAGAAAGGCCTAAAATATATAGGTTCACCTAACATCTATCATAGACTGATATGCATATAGATATTTAAAACTAACCTTTATACCAGAGCATCGAAACCATGATCAACAAGCCAATTCCTTCTTAAGATAAGACCACTGAGATTCTTCACAAGCTCCCTTTTTACTATATATATATATATATATATATATATATATATATATATATATATATATATATATATATATATATATATATATATAAACATACCTTATTTTCATACCTTATATATATATATATAATGAATTCATAAACATACCTTATTTTCATACCTTCTCATTGAATATTATCTTATAGCCACCAGGATTCTTCTGACTAACA
The DNA here is from genome assembly GCA_037957365.1 of Torreya grandis. Lineage (NCBI taxonomy): Eukaryota > Viridiplantae > Streptophyta > Pinopsida > Cupressales > Taxaceae > Torreya > Torreya grandis. The sequence continues at coordinate 1,489,531 of JARHVA010004427.1, read as the reverse complement.
AGTGTCTCCTTGAAGCCTAGAGTCAATGACCTTGACCCACAATGTCTTAGAACAATGTGAAACCAAGAGTTGCTCACAAATCCTCATATTCCTTTTAATTATTGGTCATCTAATAATAATAGTTTTGCTTCTTCTTAGGATTATAAATATCCTCATTCAACACCTTATATTTCTCCTTGAACTTGACTTCAAATGACTTTTGATTTTCCTTTTCTATCTAGACAATTGACATATTCTCTACTTTAGACTTGTCAAAAGATGCTGACAACAAAAAATCTTAACTTTCCTTCACTTCTAATCCCTCTTCCAAATTAGCAACCAATCCATTAAGACTCTTAGACACAAAAGGATTAGTCTCCATACCATATTTTGATTCTTCTCATTTTCTATAACCAACTTAGCAACTTGACCTTTGAGTTTAGACTGATCTGCAACACATTCTTCTAAATCAACTTTCGTATCAACCTTTGGACTAGTATTACTAGCATTGATTATATTTTTTCTCTATAACCAATAATGATATTTCTTATACACAATGGAATATTCATGTCCTTTGATATACCTTGAGGATGTATTACCTCCATTTGGACATAATTTAATAGAATGTCCAACCTTATGACAACTAAAACAAGTAATGTCTTTCATACCTTATGATAGATTTGAAATATGATAAATCTTTGGCTGAAAAATACTTATATCATAGCTCCATGAATTTCCATACTTAAATGACTTAATTCTAAAGTCCTTAGCTCTATGATGGTACTAATTCCATGTATAACAATGACCATGAACTAAACTAGGACACTTTAAAGCATTTGGTTGTCTAACTAGTCTTCTTTCATTGGTATTGACCTGATATAACTTATTTTGATCTTCTTTATGCTTAATTATCTTGACAACAAATTGCTCATTCTCATCTATCAATGTACCTAGATTGGTTTCCAATTGAATGCACTCATCCTCTTTAGCTCTTATACTCAAAATTTCAGCCTTTAACTGAACTTTGAGAACTTAGATAGTCTTCTTATCACACTTAGCTTCATTAGCCATGCCATCCTTTATTATAAATGCTTTTTCTATCAGAAGTTCTTCAAGAGAACTAACTTGTGATTCAAGACCTTTGATCATATTTATCATCTTATAATTATTCTTATTTTTCTCTTTTATTTCACCAAGTACACCCATGAGCTTAGCTTCTAGATCAACTTCTTCTTCAATATCATGGAAAAATTCTTCATTACATATGATGTCCTTTTAGTTTGAACAAATATCCTCTCTTGAACTCAAACTTATCTTGGAATCTTCTAGTTGATCCTTTAGGTTATTTATAATATTCTCATCCTCTTTAGAATCTTTCTTCAAAGCACATATCTATTCTTCAAGTGCCTTGATCATAGCCTTCCATTGTTGATTTTATTTCTTCCACTACGTAGCCATATTTGTATATACTTAGGATCACCTTCATGCTATTAGGCTTCCTCCAAAGCACCCACTTTGATACCAATTTTTATGTGTACAATCACTGGGGAGTGGGTGAATTAGTGAGCCTAAATATTTTAATTTCAATTGTAGTCCTTTAAACTATTAACCAATCAACATTTATAAACTTGATAAAAAAACATTAACAAGAGAGCTCATACATTCAATGCATACACAAGATAAAACACATAACACATAGTTCCTATGTGTAACCATCATGGGTAATAAATCCCACTCTCAAGCCTATAACACAAATGGACTACTATCCTATAAGAAACTAAAAACAAGAGACTAATGAACTCCTTTAGACCATAAACCTTGATCATATCCTCCTGACCAATGGTATTTAATGAAACACCTATTTCACAAGGAAAAATTGGACCTAAGAAAGATCAACTCCTTTAGACCCTCCTGTTAAAACTTCCACCTTACAATTGATGTCTTCAACACCTAATGATGGATCTCTATTTATCACTTTTCACCTTCACTCTTTCACGCAAAACTCCTAGTTGGCCAAATCCCATTACATACTTGTACCAACACATGAAGATCAAATATGACACATTACATATCCCAACTAACCCCACTCTCTAACTCTTCAATAGCACTCACTTAAGCACACCTACAATAATTGTATCACCACAAAATCAATTTGACCATGAGGTCATTCACACATACCATACTCTGATCTACCTCACAAACTAATCTCTAAGCTCACACAAAAAACAACTATCCTTCACTAACACTTCAAAGAATCAAAATGATAAGATCACTTGTTATGACATAAATATGACCTACATGTCATACACACAATCATAAACTAGGTCTTCTCATCAACCCATCCACTATGCACATTTCCTCTCTTTGCTCCTCAACTCTTCACTCTACTCAACTCACACAAGCCTTTTCACTCATCTTCAGCCTTCAACATCAATATTATGGTATCATAGTTATGACTTATAAGTCACACTCATAGTCCTCAATATTTTCACTCATCAACCCTACCATTGGGCATACTTAGTTTCCTCTTTTCTTCACTTCAATGAATATTGTCCATAGTCAAGCCTCTACTTCACTCTATCTTAAAATCTAGAAACCAACACATTTGGTTTCAATATTTATAGAGCATCCATGAATTAACGAGACCAAAATCTTTCCTTGTTGGCCAAAATACATGCCTTCACTCTTAAGGCATGTCATATGGGTCATAATTAAGCAAAATCTACTTTCAAATAGGCCTAATCATTTTTAGGTCGTATGGAGACCCATTCAACGCTTTGACACATATCCAAGAAAACTAAAACATAGAACACTTTCAAATAGCATGAACATGTTCTACATTATCTATAGGTCCCCCTTAAGTCCCAAAAACCATTGAAACACCCTTTATCTTAAGCACAAATAGATCAAACACTTCTCAATAAATATGATCAATATGAATGAACACATAGTCACCTTTTATGCCTTTGTTCATATAGCATATGATTGTTCAATCCTTTATAATGTACACAAATCATCCTTATGGAGTTTAAAACACTCCCCAATAGCCAATTTACCATACAAAATTGAAATAACATTTGCACAAGCTTAATTATCCTTCTCGAGTTACTTGTAGAACATACACAAATCCATCATCAACTTTGAAGCTCAAAATATTCAATTACAAACACTTTCAAATATTCAAATCCATATTTCCAAATGCACCTAGGAGTTTTATACCACTTTTATTTTTAATACATGGTCAAATTAATTCTAGATCAAAATATATGGTCTAAAAACTAGATGCTAGTTTTTTCCTTTTAAAATTCAAATATTTAAATGTCAATGGTCATAGTTAAACATCAAAAACTATGCTCAAATCTCATGTCCTTGTTGTTTAGATCAAATATACACCATAGATCTTGTTTTATATTTAACACATAGTTACCAATGATAAAACATTAAACCTTAGTTACTGTGACCTCCTCTCATGGAACCTTGAAATGTTGACCCAATATTCACCATTGATCTCTATGGATCAACCAAGTCTCTGAATATCAATACTCACCATTCGATCAATCTGTACAAACACCCACTCACCTTTATATCCTTATATTTGAACTTTTATTAGTAATTAAACATCATGCACCTCTCCTCATCTCTTTACTTCTTAACTTCTTGGAACAATGTGTACCATTGATTTTGTTTGAGATTTAACTTGCACAAAAATGACTAAGGATGGGAACCTTAATTATTTGCCTGGAAGGTCAACTTTTTAACTTTATATATTTTACTTCACTCAAGCACATATTCTCAAATTTGGAAAATATGATCTCCTAACATAGGAAAATCCAACCATGTATCAAACTACTTCTGAGTCCTTATAATGTGTGAGATATAATTCTATTAAAATGCCTTCTTAAAATCTTATGCCATAGATCCACCTATGTCAAAACCTACCTCAGAGGCCAACTTTGAACATGCATAACTTTTGTTGTGCTTCAGTGCATGATCTAAAATTTATAAAAAATAAACTAGGCATAAAACTAAACAAACCCATATAATCGCCTTCTCATTAAATCTCCACATGTGTGATATATTCTACCATAAAAATGCCTACTCAGGTCTTTCTTGCCTCATGCAAATTTGGTTAAGTATGTGAATACACTATCAAAATGCCTAAGAGCCCAAATTTACAGCCACATATCTTTGATTTCACTTATGTGCATGACCTGAGACTTAGTGCATAAAAACTAGGGACTAATTTGATCACAACCATATGACTAACTCCCCTTGACTCATCCACATGTGGCAATGGTGACATCAACAAATCACCTACACAGATTTTTTGCCACTAGACCTAACATGTGTAGATGAAAACAATGGACAAAAACATGAATTAAACTCATGAACATAAGAACTCAAGATTATAAAACCTCTTATAGTAACCCCTTTCACATTATCAAATCACCATACCCATCCCTGACCATCTTTAACCATGATAAAACTAAAGATCAACCAAGCCAACTTTAAGCACTCTAGGACAAACACAATACACACTTTGTCATTATCACTTAGGCTATCAAATTAATTCATCCACTCACCAAGATATCTCCAGGACATCACTATAACATCATTGATAACTCTTCAACAAATATAACTTCATATTGCTAGTGAGAACCATTTCAAACATTACTATAATTATTCAAGTTATCATAACTAAAAATCCATTCCAAAATTTTCCATGATAACCATATTCACTAAAATTAATAAATATATCTAAGAATGCTATTGTGGTATATATATTTATATATCAATAAATACACAAAAAGGAAACATGTGAAACTAAAAATGATGAGTTGTAATCTGAAATACTATTTTGAGAAGCAAAATGATAGATCACATACATAAACAATGATATATATATATATATATATATATATATATATATATATATATATATATATATATATATATATATATATATATATATATATATATATATATATATGCATATTTTATTAATTAATCCATTATGATTTTTAAAACCAATCAAAATATAAAGATGAATTCATCAACCAATCATCATCAATTCATAATAAAAAATATGCATTCAAATATACTACTAATTTACCAGGTACATGACACAATTTTAAATTTTGTGACATAATCATCTTTATGGTAGAAAGTATTAGTTTATGAAAAAAATTAAGGGGGTGTGAAAAATAGGCATAACAAGGTGATTTTTCTTGTGTGTGTGTGTGTGTGTGTGTGTGGTATAGATATAAGATATATGTATGTGTATCCTTATGTATTTGATTATTTTTTGATATTTCTTAGACTTTTGACAATAATGTTAGGTTTCTTAGACCCCCATTTTATAATCATAGAACCAATATTAATTAATATCATTATAATGCATCCTTAGCTTAGTCTATTAAAATCATTTCTTGTGCTATCATAGCACATACTTGTTTAGGTAAAGAGGGAGATATATCCTTGTGCACTGGTTTAGGATTTGTAAACCTTTCCTTTGAAATTATAATTTAAGGTAAATCTATGCTAAATTTTTAGAATTTATTAGTCTTTATCTGATATTTGAAGTGGCATAGTGTCTAATGGATTGACATTTTTGAGTCCTAGTGTATAAAGGTAAAGAAGATAGTTCTAGGTCATTTAAACCCATGCATATACCATGTATATAGAATTGATGAGTAATAATATGAATATTAAGTTGAAGGGAACCTTACTTTTCCCACACACTATGGCTCCACATCAAATGTATATCCAAAGATGTATACATGTCAATACTAGCAGTAGTTTTGTTTTAAACACTTTGGTGGAAACAATACCTCTAAAAGGTAGATTGTCAACAATTAAGTTCTAATGGTTTTGTTCCTCAGATGTGGAAACCTTAGATAAAAATTTATTTTCATATTTTCTTACCTTAAGTAGTGAATCATGATTTTTTTTGCTTTTTTCAAGATATATAATTAATTCACTTTCATCTATGTCATCAAATCTATCAAGAAAGTGAAAATATCAATTTTGTTTCTTAGCATTCATAGTATTTATTCTTTACATTATCATTACGAATGAAAAAATAAATCAGTCCTATAAATTAGATTTAAATACGTACATATGAAATGCCATAAAAATAAAGAAATGGGATTCTCATGGAAACTTTTACCTTATTTTATTTATGTGAACCTAATCAAGAAAAAATATGGATTATTTAGATTGTATAAAATATATCTACGATACACACATATGAATTTAAAAATAAATGTTTTATTAAAAAATTACACTTACTATCAATGGAAATGACCTCATGGAATAATATAATTAGTGTGCTTATATTATGTGCATTTATATGACTAAATGCATGTAAAAGAAGGGATGAAAACTAGATCAAGCATAGGTCATATTGGTAAATTATTTTCTAAATGCACCTAGATAAAATTGTCAATCTTAGGATGCTAACATATAACACATGAATATGATATTTATAACTTTTTGTTTTGAGATTGTACTTTAAAAATTTTGTACGACTAATTATTTTTATTGGGAATATGTCTTATTATTTTATATCAAGTATTCTTTGTGTATGAAAATATAGAATAGTTTCTCCTTATATTATAAGATTTATGTCCACTTTTTACATAATGTTTAGGCCTAAAAAAGGGATAAATGATGGGAAGATCTTACCTAATACACTGCCAGTGAATGCGTTATCACTATTCTGAGGAGGGAAGTCAAAATCTGGGTATTTCTCATTTTTAGATATATGTGTGAAATGGTACACATTTAATGAATGAAACATGTTATATATATTTTAAAAACATGGAAAATGAAAAATTTGGATTCCAAAGTGAGTACTTAAAACATTATTTAGTCCTCTCTCCTTATGAAGGATTTTTGAATAGGGAATTTTAGGGCAGCCCATTTAAATGTATAGAAGTTCATATATGTATCCTTTAGGAGTGATAGATACTCTAATAAGATTATAATTATTGTGTATATATAGGATTATTTAGGAATTTTATCACATAACATACATTACAAACATATGATTAAACCCATAATGTTTATTTTAATTTGAAAATTGATTGTTTCTTGGTGTATGGATAAGTCTATCAGAGTTAGACACTTGTATAATTTTGAAGGAATATAATTATTATAAACTTTTATAAAGAACATGATTACAGATCTGATGATCTAGAGACAATTTGATTGTGATAATGAATAAAGTAGGCATTAAATTGTTATGTATTATAAGTGAATAATATAAAATCAATAAGTTCAAACCAAAATAAGGTACATAAATAGAATAAAAAGGCATATAAGACTTATATGTGAATGGAAAAGTTATGTAAGGTGAAGCTCAATCAATATTGACACTGCTAATCATATAATATGATACTATAGAGTCTATATAAGCTAAAAAAATAATTATATGGGTATGATGGATGCTCAAGTTTAGGATTGATGATATATTTAAGATGTATTGATTTACAATATTGTTATTGTATTCAAGTGAATTGTGACAATAAAATCATAAATTATATGTGGCCTATAATCAAATGTGACATTATATCTTTTGTTTTACTCATAAATTACATTAATATTAGTGATATATTTCTCTTTTCTATGGTTTGTAAAAAGGATTTATAAAATTTTAAAAATGTTAGATAAAAGGAGAGATAAATCATTGGCAAATTTATTCTTCAATTTTTATTTCATCTTTCACAATTAGATATTGAAACTTATGTTTTAATATAATTAATATATTTTATAATTATACTTTAACTCTATGATAAATAATGAATTTTAATCATAATTTTTACATTATGTTTTAGAAATATAATTTTATCCTATCTGAGCTAATGAAATCATTTTCACTAAATTATTTTTTTATAAATTATTAATATGAGATCTTAATAAGCTTTTTAACTTTTACCCTCTAATTTTTTTAATGTAAATGACATTATAATATAGTTTTTATATATAATTAAATAATTTCATATGGTCATTATTTAATGGGAATACATCATTTATTCTATTCTTAATGTTTTTTTTTTATATTGAAGATAAATTACTAATATATGCATCCAAGATGCCAAAAATATACATGGTATCAAGTAAAAAAACATAGGTGGGGCATCCCCCACCCATACTCCTAATAATTGATAATTCAATATAAAACCAACTCCAAAGAGGTAGCCAAAAAAAATGAACAATATGAAAGGAAAAGACACCAACCAAGTAGCCAAATAAAAAGAGCCATCAATTGTTTAGATAATGGTGTCAAATAGGCACCCAAAAGAAACAAAGTCACAATAGTACAACAAGAGAAAACATAGGTAGTAAGAGGCCACCCAAAGGTGATAGAATCATAGGTGTAGATCTAGTGCTCTAATAAAATAAGCACCTTCCCCATCATGGATACCATATAAAATAGATAAGGCATTCCCATCTGAGGAGTTTTTATCACTAGAATTTCTAGTTAGCCAATGTCGAGGAAGCAACTTACCTAGGTAATGATCAAATTTTTCCAATAGGCCTTTCATATTGTTCTACTTTACATACCAGAGTATGTCTTCCACATCTATTAAGATTCCACCCTTAATTAACTTCACTATTTTGCCTAAGAAGGTATTTATGTTCCCATCATTCTATTGCCAAATTTTTGCTTATGCTCACTAGATAGAAACATGGAGAAAGGGATTCCAGGATGAGGGGACACCTAATGCATTCTCATCCCCTGATTATGGACAAAGGTTTAGTTAAAATGGTGTGAAAGTTTCCTTGGACTTCTTGATAGTGTACCTTCCATGTTCCTCATTGTAGAGATATTGAAAAGCACTATCATTTTCTACCACCCACTCACTGATACCATTATTATTTGAATCAGAAGGTGTGATATAATCCTACATTAGATTTTTAGCCTATTTAAATAGGCATCTATAATGTATTCTCACTCAAACTCAAAAAATTATACCTCTGTAGCTGTCAAGTGAGACACAACCCAATCTAGATATGGGCTCAATTTATGGTATCCTCTTGAGTCTAGAAGGTAAGTTGAAGTCACCTTGAGTAACCCTATCTTTAAGAATCTTTCAAACTAGTCCTATGGAATCTTCAACTGAAGGAAAATCTATAAAGACAAAAAATGAAGAATGAATTCAATTATGGAGTCAGTAAGAACTCTAGCCTTACCTTGATACACCTCTAGGGTTCCTTTATTTCCACAAAAACCAAAGAATTTTAGTGGGAAAAATAATATAAAATTTATGGAAAAATGGATGATTTAATTTTGGGATAAGCATATCCAAAAAAAATGTTTAGCCATCCAAGATCATACCAAAAAATAATATTTTAAGGTTTAAGATATTTTGAAACAAGTCAGTAGCAAACATGTAGGAATAAAACATGTGATCAATAGATTCAACATCACTATAGAAGGCATAAAGGGGATTAGCCAAAATGTAATTGTTTAAAACATCACCCATGACCATATTTTTTTATAAAAGTAGCCACTAAAACTATGACTTATTAGGCTCAAGATAAGACCATCAAATCACCACAAAACTGAAGGACCAAACATGCAAAGGATAAAGCATAGACTAAATATATTTGAGGGTAAAGTAAGGGATAGTGGAAAAGGAACATTTGTGTAGATCATCTATGTTGAATACTCTATTAGATGAGGGCCTTTTTCCACTTCACATTATCCCAAAAATCATCATCATTATCCTCCATAAACACCACCTTGTTATTCCCTTTAAGATTTGTTTGGATCAAGGTGAATGTTCTTAATTGAGAATCCAAGAGCTAAAACCTAACCTTAAGCTCTGACCATGAAGCCCAATACCCCTAGTGGAAGAGATCGTTAAAGCTCCTCAATCCTTTAGTATACCAGTCAAAGGTAGAGCATCCCCTATTGAGGGCCAGTGGAGTCCTATTGACACTCAAGTTCCACCAAATAGATATATATCCTTGACATGTAGCCCCATGCCAATTTAAGACCTGCTTTGAAGTAATGAAAGGCTTGGTAGAATCCTAAGTAGACCAAGTCGATACAACTATAGGGGAGCCATCAACTTTGGCAAAGAAAGGTAATATGAGAAGATAATGAATATGCAGTCCTCTCCAATTTGGCTTCCCTTTAGGAAATACTCACATGATATTATGCCTTACCAAAACTTTCTATGTGTCATTCCTAGTAGAAGCTCTAATAATCCATTTAACTGCCAAGGTATCCTCTGCAATCGAAGGTCCCTTAGTCCACCAAAGTTCTTAGGCTTTGAGTAGAATTGTCATGAGATTGCATGCATTTTCTTGCCATCTTTACCATCTGACTAAAGGAAATATCTTATAATTTTATGAAGCATGTTGACTTGTGTTTCACCAAATAACCAACATGAGGCGTAGTATATACTGTATGAAGAAAGAATTTTCTAGAAAATTCATATTCTACCTGGTATTGATATCAAATCGCCATGCCATTTTCCATGTATCTTGCTGATTTTATCAAAGACTCAATCCTACAAATTTTTCAAGGAAGGGGTTAAGGCAAATAGAATCCAGAAATATCTAACCATCTCATCTAATCCTTTTCAATTCAAACTAAAAGTTATAGATGAATCTGGTGGGCAATCTTTACACCCTATAATTAATGATTTATGCATTGCAAATTTAGAACCCAAGGTAGAAAAGTAGATATTAAGACTTTTTGAAACCTATTCCAATTTACTCTAGGCCAAGGTAATAAATATAGAAGCATCATCATCAAACAAAACTTCAAGAAGAGATTCATTATTTAGGAGCAATATACCTTTAACTAGAGGTCCAATATATGAGAACCTAAGGAGGTAATACAATGCTTCTATAGCCAATAGAAAGAATGCTAGGGTAAGTGGTCAACCTTTTATTATGGAATGTTGAAGCATAAGGGAGTTTGTTAGTTCACCATTGACTTCAATGACCATAAAATCATAATTAATAGGTAAATTAACCACTATACAAAATCTATCTTGGAACCTAAAAGCTCGAAACATTCTCTCAATGAATTCTCACTCAATTCTATCACAAGATTTTTCAAATTCAAGCAAGATCTTTCCAACATCTTGGTTCAAATCTCTTTCCCAATACATACCTTCCTAGCTAGCAATGAGATTATCCAAAATGTATCTTCCTTCAACAATTCTAGTTTGAGTTTTTGAGATAATAGAGGGTAAAAGTGAGGGCACTCTCCTTGCCAAGATATTTTATAATATCCTATATGAGACATTAAGAAAGGTAATTGGTATCCAATTCTTAACTCATGACAAGTTGACATCCTTTAGTATAAGCTTGATCACCCCTATATTTATGTTTGGACCAAGAGTACCAGAGGAAATTGCCTCATTGAATAACTTCAAACATTCCTTAGTAATCCATTCCTTATTGAATTTGTATAATTCTACAAGGAATCCATCTAGCCCTAGAGCTTTATCATCTTTTACTAAGTCAATAGTGTTTCTGACCTCATCAAGTGAGATGATGGGCTTCACAAAAGAGGCATGATTTTATGAGACCTTATTTTGAATGCATGCCTTGCATGAAGCTCTATTTTATTAAATACATTTACTTTATCCATCAAAACTAAAAATGTTAGAATAGAATTCAAAGGAGGATCCTTTAATACTAGCAACATCTTAAATAATTTATTCATTGAATTTGATTTACTTAATCTTAATTTTATTATGTTTAATTCATAAGAATTTTAAGAAGAATTTGGAACCTATATCATCAAGCTTAAGCCAAGTAAGCCTAGATAGGATCTGTGACCCTTTATCAATGTATTTTTGTGCCTGATGATCTTGGTGCTTCAAAGAGTTCTTCAAGAAGAACCCAATTTATCAGGTCAAGATGAAGCAATCCTTTTGCATGGATAAGACATTTTTGAGTAACTCTTGCAATTTTTTTGTGCTTTCTAGATTTAATATGTCCATAGGTTCTTTCAAAGTTTTAAGTAAATTTCATACTAGAATTCTAATGGTTTATTTTATATCTAGATTTGTAGACAAATTTACCAATCTTCCATGATGTTTGTAGTCTCTCTACACATACCTTGTTGACAAGGTGTGAAATGTTAAATTTATATAACCCTTTGAATTATATTTATTACTTCTTGTCATCCCCAACCAATGAAAAATTCATTTCAATAGGGTGGTGATCTGACATAGTATAAGGTATCATAATCACAACATTACGACTCATGACTGCATCAACTACTAGAGACTTTATGTTTAAAAAGAATCTATCCAACATTGAGTATTGTTTCTTATTACTACTTTGATTATTAAACCAAGTATAACATATTCCTCTACTAAGTCTCTTCCCCTTCAAGAGAGGATATTCAATTATGTGAATTCATTTGAACTTAGACCAGAGGAATAACTCATTACCTTTCCATGCAAGATGGTCCCTTATAATTTTGTCCTTTTTATCCTCTACCATGTTGAAGTCTCCACCAAAAATAAAATGAACTTTTTAAAGATTAGTAGATAACTAATTCCACAAGTTAGAATTATCCTTGTAGTCATTGGGGGTGTATATGTTACACAAGCCTAAGGTCTAATTTTGATATTCAAAATGTAGACCACCATATTACAAGGAGAACTACCATGTTTGACAATATAATCTTTCCACATGGGGATAATTAGGATAGTTACACCCTTTACCTCTATGATTTTTAGTAAAAAAATGAGGAGCATTGGAACAGATAAAATTCAAGGCCATGGAAAGCTAGGTACTAATAGCCTTTACTTCTTGAAAGAAGAGAAAATCAAGATTATCTCTCGAGAGTCTAAATCACCTTACCACCATGTTTTTGTCTGAAGATTCTGACCCTCTTACAATTTAACTGACAATCCACATTAAAAATAAGGGGGAGTTTTTAAAGGTCAATTAAATTAACCATAGGTCTTAGCCCCACCATTATACAACCTGGTAAAGTAATTTGGGACTTTATTTTCCTTTAGATTATTTTTAAAGAGGGGTTGATACATATTGTATACCCCCTCCTTATTCACTTTCTTTTTCTCCTTGAGCACAATGTGATCACTCCAAGCTAGACTCAAGTATATTTTAATCCTTCTTCCACCCCCTTCAGACATCAAATTATCCACCCCTATAAGGTTTTTATTTTCTATGGGAACTCCATCTAAAAGCTCCATTGTATTGATGGGGAGACCTACAATTTATTTCACCTGGGAAAGAGACATCAATATAACATCATTAGGAGACTTATCAAGAGTGGTTCTAGTAAAAGTAGTGGGTGGAATATTTTTTAGTTTATTTGCCTCTGTGAGGATTACCACATATTCCTTAGAGGAATGATTCTTGAAGGTTTTCTATTCTAAGAAGGTGTCATCCAGATTATTAGGGAGGTAATCAGCCAATTTAGGCAAGGGATTGTCACCATCAGTCTACAAAGAATCCCAAGCATAAGGATCAATGAGAGGGCCTCCTATGCCACACTCACCTTGAGTATTAAGACCAATAATTTCAAAATACTCACTAGTAGAGGCACTTCTTTCCATGGTATACTTGAAAACATAGGATTCTCAAACATCTGCAAGTTATTCAACATAGTCTCATCATTTATGGTGTCCTTTTCTAGCTGTTTATGTGGGATATTTATTTTATTTTCCAATAGAGGATAGTTTTTCCTAAGGTGAATATCCATTTAACAAAAAAATATTCATTCAAACCACCCAAACCTCTGAGAACACAAGTGTGAGATTTCCCTTTAATTTTGAAGTTGAGTGCTTCTTAGAAAAAATCCAAGGGTTATAGTGATATTATAATCTTAACATTCATATGAGTAATAGATCTATTATCCTCAATTTTCAAAACATCACCAAGGGGTTTTAGTGCTTGTACAAGAAAATTATAGACTTGAATCGGCACCTCCTCTATACCAACCCATCCAAGGGAAGTTTTGAAAATAAGGATGTTGTAGTCCAATTTAGTAGACTAAGGGATGGCCTTGAAGATTTTTTGACCAACATTTGACAAGGGTTTACTAATTTCCCTACATTACATACTATATTTTTTTTTTTAAAATCATGAAAACCCCTATCTACAACATCTTAAAAAAATTAATATACAAACCCAATTTTTTTCCCCACACATAATTTAACCAAGTATCAAAAATATTTATAGAAGGGAGTGCATTTTTTTAAACAAATAAATAAAATCCAAAAAAAAAATATGGTTTCTTCTTGCTGAAGGTCAAATTCCATGGAAACATTCAGAGTGATGGTCAAGGTCTTAGGGAGGTTATGGGTGTTACCAATTTGGCATTCCCTATACTACTTCTTGCCATTATATTCCCTACTCACCCTAAACTCTACACTTTTTGAATGCCTAGTTATTTCCTCTAGTTGTAAGACTTCGCTAAAGAGTCATTTTAGAGGTCCAATCCCTTTAATTTCCACCTAAGATGAGCTAGGGTCACTACTTGAATTACCACCACCCTTATCACCCTTAAAATTTTATTTGTTTCATTAAAACCACCATGTTTCTCCCTCTCTACATTCTCCCACCTATCAAATCCAAGGGTTTCTATATCCTTCAATTAATACATATATGCCCCTTTACAATTACAAAGGCAGTGGGAACAAAGGCCAATAAAAATATGTACATGTCAATAATACGCTCTAACTAGGACAACATAAGCATACCCAATGATAACACAACACAAATCAAACCAAAAAAAAACATAAAAATGGAAAACACAAAACTAAAGACCAACTCTAGCTCAAATAAATATAGAAGCAATAGGAACCAAGGAGGCAAAGTTGACTAAGTCAAGCCACAAGGAAAAATCTTGAAGCACCATTAATGGAGGATGACTCTTTGTATCCCCATTGCATAGCTCCGAACTTCCCTTCTTTCATATCATGTTTTATGTTTATTTTTGGAAACTTGTGAGCATTGGAAGAAGAAGAATTATTATACAAGTACACTTAAGAATATTGAAATATAAAATATTACTTTAAAATTCAATAGTAAAATATTAAGTAAATTTAAAAAAAGGATAGTAATTACATTCTATATTTCATTATAGTTAGAACATATATATCAATAAAAAGGCATTGTATTTAACTATTACATGGCTCACAACTAATATTAATGAATATATTTTTAAACCTAATAATATAATCACTAACATGTTCATTAGATCTCCATCTAAATCAATATAAATTAGAAAATTCAACATTCATTCCAATGTTAATTTAAATTTATAATGGTAAACCATCCATTAGGGAGGTAGAACAATGAACTAGTCCACATGTAAAGGCATATAATCAATAAAGAGAGAAATATTTTGGACTTATATGGAAGTGTTTATTAAATAACTTATCATCATTAGAAAATATAGGAAATAAAAAATAAAATATGTTATATTGAATTAATGTATATTTTATTCAATTGAATAAAAACAAATGTGTAACAACTAAACCAAATGAAAGAGAATGAAAATAAGAAACAAAGGAAGAAAGAAAGAAGAAAAGAAACAAAACATAAAGGATTTAGGATAGTATAATTGGGAGTAACATTTTATTTTTATTTTTATTCAACTTATGAGAGGGAGAATTTTTTCTATTTACATTTTAATAAGTCTGTGCATCATGGTAGAAATTTTAGGATTTGAAGGTAGGTGTCATTGTTAATTGGGATATATATGGAGCAATAGAATGTGTTATGGTCGATATTAGGTTTATGAAGGATACTACAATTAACTTTCAAATTGAGCAGTAAATTGTTATCTAGGTATAATGAAGAAGTTATAGTGGATGGCATATTTTTAACATGTTAGAAGAGGATATTGAATAATTTGAGAATAAAATAGATAAATTTGATAAATTTGGGAATAAATATGAGTTTGAAAATAAAATTAGGAATTATAATAGACATGAAAAAAATGGAAAGATTATTGAAAACATGTTAAATAAAAAATTTAAAATAATTTGGAATAATTTTACGATTTTAAGAATAAATTTTAAGTTATTTGGGATAATTTGGATAAATTTTAGGGCTTTTGGAATAATTAAAAGGAAATTAGACAAGTATTATTTGATGTTGTGAATGATATAAGGGAAATTGAAATTAAATTGGAGTTGATTTCATGAAAAGTTTGGAAGATTTTTAGAATAAATCTAGAGGATCTGGAGAAGAATTTAATGAAAGTTGAGAACAAATTGGGGTATTTTAGGGTGATTTGAAATGGCTAAAGCAACTCAATAAAATTATTTCAACACATTCATAAATTGTAGAATCACTTTGGTTACTTATTAGAAACATCCTAAATTGTGAACTAAAATCTCCTTGTGAGTCATCTTTAGATGTGGATGGTTTAGTAGCCTACACATTAATATTTTATGTATTTCCTAGATATCTATTCTCCAAATCAAAAAATATGTCCTAATAAAACCAATTAAATCACTTTATGAAATAATAATTTAGACAAACACATCATTATTTTTAACATCATTTCCAAAATAAATATAAATTATACAATCATTGGTTGTACCTTCATATTTAATTTTTAAAAAAACTAATCTAGATATATTAATATTTTTGAACAATATGGAACATTTCTGACATATTATATTTCTTTGATTAATTGGAGTATCACATCTAATAGAGTATCACATCTATTTTATTTTGATGTCAAAAATAAAACTTAGAGAAAAGATTATAAATAGATGGTAGGTTTTTTAAAATTTTATTTTTTTGAATGAATTAGGGTTTGATATCAATTAAATTAAGGATATAATAGAGTAAAAAATAATTGATATTCAATAAGACAATAACCTAGTTATATACAACTACAATAAATGTAAGATAATGTGGGTTCCCTAATATGTATCACAATAAATGAATTATATTTAATTACAATTTTATAATACATATAGAATATAATATTAATTAATAAATAATAAATGGAGCAAAAAACATGCAAATACTTATAAATAAAATAAACATCTATATAATGTTGTGATAAAATCATAATAATGTGTTCCATTGCATAAATAAAAAACATTTTTTTAAAAAATGAATCCTTAAAATTCTTAAAAAAGTTGATTATTTTTGAATTTTTTGAAAGTATTGAGTTTTTTTATATAAAATTTTAAACACATGTTTTATTAATTTTTTTTAAAAAATTATCAAGGTTTTTGGGAGGGAAATTATACAAGACATGTTCTAAAAACATTATCATTTAAATGTGTAACCAAATCTAATACAATTGTCAAGAATTTTTTTTATATGATTGGATTTGTCTATCAAAACCATAAAATTCACTTTGACTAAAACACAAGTTTACAATATAGATATAATATCTTAAATAAAAATTAAAAAATTGAGTTTTTCCACCTAATATTATTCTTCACATGGTTTTCATAAATTTGTGTGTTGTTACTCCTATGTTATTTCAAATATAGCTCAATATAATGGTTAATATAAATAAAAATAATGATGGTATATCTAAATTTGGGTTTTAATACTTATTGTGCACTAATTATCCCTCTAACTCAATTAGACATTATGAAGTAGAATAAATGAAATCATTAGGATATGTTGAATACCATAATAGGAATATCATATAAATATGTATAGTTGATATTTATTATTTTTGGAATGATGTCTAAAATGCTTGTTTATTTATAAAATTGACTTCAAAATAAAACTCCATGATTTTTTTATATATGACTAATTCCAATGGCCAGAAAGGAGAAAAGTGTAGAGGAAACAAACTTAATTAACTAGAAATGAAGATGCAAATAAATTTTACCCCCATATAATTCAGTCCTAAAATAATTCTAGGAGGATATATCATAGTATATACATTAGTAAATAAATCAAACATGATTAAATGGGTTTACACATGTAATATTTATCTATGGTTAGTTTTAGATGTTAATTTGTAGTTTACTAATGTACTTTTGTTTTTCTTGATTATAAATTAAAAATAGTCTATTATTGGTGTGTTTTCTAATTTTATAGGTCTTTTTTACCTTCCCTTACTCTTTTTTATCTCTCCTACATGTTTTCCTTTATTTTTTTAATCTCTTTCTAATTTTTACAAGCACTATAGTTGTACAATTTTAGTTGATTGGGACCAT
The DNA here is from genome assembly GCA_037957365.1 of Torreya grandis. NCBI lineage: Eukaryota > Viridiplantae > Streptophyta > Pinopsida > Cupressales > Taxaceae > Torreya > Torreya grandis. Next base: position 1,471,391 of record JARHVA010004427.1, on the reverse strand, counting down.
AACACCATAACCTTTATCATTTTCCTTTTGCATCCTTTTGAAAATTTTTATTTTCCTTTCAAGGCTTTCTATTTTTTTATTATACTCTCCCACCTTTGGTGTGTTTACAATAATTATAATATGTTTCTAATTTTAATTTGAGATGCCTATATAAACATGAGTGAATTAGTGTATATAGGAAAGTAGTGACACAAGTGAATGAAAATAAATAGTTATAAGAAAAGGTTAATGACTATGATAAGCATTATATAATAAAATTAATTTAAGTGTTACATTAGGATTTTGATTTGGAGTTTTCATATTTCATCATTACCATTTACTCATGACAATGAGAATTCATAATTATCAATTATGGCTTTCATCCAAATTTTCTTGTTGAATGAAATTGATTATTGGTTTCCCAAAAAATGAAATAAAAAGGGTCTGATTAAGATAATACACTTAATTGTTACCCTATTTTTATAGGTTTCTTAAGTTGTGAGTTGACTAGGGTTTCAAGGAAGGAAATCAATTTCATGGTTATCCAATAAATTAAGGAAAAGTGACAGAGAATTTCAAATCCCATGAGTAGATGAGTAACGTCATTATGTTTATTTAATGAAATTATATGTTTTAAAAGTAATGTATTAATATATTCTTAGTCATGAGAAGATAAGAGTGATATAGTTTTATGCATCTTAGGAAGTGGTATAGTCCTAGTAAACTTTTTAAAGTTATCCATTCTCTCTATAATTCTGCATCATGTTTAATAAAATTATTTGACCTTTTTTAGACTCGTTTAAACCTCAAATTATCTAAAATTTTATAATAATTTAAGATTATTTTGAAAGAAACTATCTTTATGCATTAAAATTATTCTATAGTATTCCTTAATGAAAACAAGTCAATGTTTTATTATTTATTAGGGTAAATATATTAAAATATAATATTTAATATTTTTGATATGGATAGGTGTAGTGAATATTAATGTAAATGTAATTTCTAAAAACAAAAAAATGATCAACCTTGCCCTCTTACTCCCCTTAATATTCTATGTTTCTCAAATTGTGGTAGATATAACTTTTTGTGAGGGTCTCATAAACCCTTATTTTTCTATGATCCACATTAGTGTTGGATATTTATTATTCCTATTATTTATTTTATCATAGTTTCTATAAATTCATGGTAGATATCTTTCTTCCGAACTAGTTTGTTCTTTTATCAAACCTTAGTTTGCATATGATGAATGAATCTTTAGATGTAATATTTAAAAATGTTACAAATGCTTCAAAGAATGTCATTAATTTTCATGGTGTTTTAGAATTACAATAGTGAGGATAACATTAATGAAACAATAATGCAACTAAATTTAAAACAATTAGGGCCATATGATTTTTGAGAGTGTTGCTTGCCTTTGTATAATCCATATGATTATGGAATTCAAAATTTGGATATATAGGAATCAATTAGTAAAGGAAAATGCAACATCCTAAAATAAATTAAGATAGGAAATTATAGATTTCAACATCGATAACCATAAGAACATATTGATTCCTTTGTATAACATAATAAAATCCTAACACATACTATATGATATGATGTGAAAGTTTATTTTTATTTAGATATAAATAACACTTATTTTAAAATGAATGTTTTTAATAATTTTCAAGATTAAAAACTTCAAGATGACTCTTAGAGTGAAGATGGAAATGATGAAATGATTATGAATATCAGTTAGTATATGAAAATATAGATGAACCCATCAATATTCATTGGAAATATTACATGTCTAGTTTTGTTGATATCTCTATAAATATAAACGTATTAAAATGATTTGCATGTTTAAATATACTTTCTCATGGTGTTATTCTATAATTTCCTTCTCAACACATTCATTTTTCCATTTCTTTTATTATTCCTTATTCTCAAATTATATATTTCAAATTCTCAAAATTTGTTCATTGATTATCTTATGTATCAACCTTTTATTAATCCATTTTCTCAAAATATTATTATGCCTTATCAAGATAATCAAAACTCTAAACATGTATTTAATATTCATTGGATAAAACTCTGTGTTTGTGTGCAAATGTGCATATGTGTATGTGTGCATGTGCATGTGCGTGCATGCATGCATGCCTACGTATTATATGTATATGTATATATATGCATACATGTATTTATCTATATGTATATCTATGTGTGTGTGTATGTTTATATATATATATATATACACACACACAAACACACATATACATATATGTATATATGTATATGTATGTGAGTGTGTATATACACATACATATATATATATATATATATATATATGTATGTATGTATATGTATATATTGTATATATACATATATATATATGTATATATATGTATATATATATATATATGTATGTATATATATATATGTATGTATATATATATATGTATATATATGCACACATATATATACGTATATGTACATATATATACACACACACACACATATATATACATATATATGTATGTATATATATACACACATATACATATACATACATATATACGTACATACATACATATATATATATATATATATATATATATATATAATCTGTGTGTGTATATAAATATATACATGTATGTATGTATATATGTATCTCTATGTGTGTGTGTGTGTGTCTATATATATATATATATATATATATATATATATATATGTATGTATATGTATGTATATATGTATATATATCTGTGTGTGTGTGTGTGTGTGTGTATTAGGACTAGTATCAAGCAAGACATCCAAACTATATGGGTTAAAACCATCCCATTTAATTTGAATTTCCAAAACTAGATTATTAGTATTGTATATTGATATCTAATGGATATTTGAATTATTATGAGAGGTATCCCCTCCTTCAAAATAAGATTTGATTTCATTTGTGACCTAGAGTAGCTCTTCCTTAAAGAGGTGCTCATGTTCATCAGCAAAAGCTTCTTCCTTAAAAAGATCTTGAAATTCAGTTTGAGCTTTAGAGAGAAAGAGATAAAGCTAAAAAATATGCTTCTTTCACCATGTAGCTCTATCATAAGTGTCAAGTTGATAAGCAACTTCAACTAGAGATGCTTTCTAGTTTTTAGATTGAAATTATTTGGATAAAATATCTTTTTGCCTTTTTGGATAGGCTAAATAAAGAGGGTATTTTTTCTCAACAGCTAAAATTTTTTGTTGTAAAAGCATTCTTTCAGAGATCATATAGGCATGAGTTTTATCATATCTTTCTTTAAGGAAAGAGATCTATTGAGATAAACTCAAGGCATCTAGAAAAGGAGTAGAAATCATATGAATCTAAAATCCTATATCATAATCATAGTCAAATGATTCATCCTTTGATTTAGATTTAGATACATTAATATTTATTTAATTATCATCACTATTAAATGCTTCCCACAAAATATCTTATTCATATTAAAGCTCATCTTCTTCTGATACTAGCACATACTCATCTTCATCAGTTTTATAACTATTAATAAAATTAATGTTTTTCAGTTCTTTTCTCCTATTAGGAAATTTATTAGCATAGTGATCACCTTGACATATGAAACACTTAATAGGCTTCTTATGATAACCATGCTTCTTTTTTCTGAATATCCTTTTTAGACCAAACTTCTTTTTACTAAATTTATATCTAGGCTTCTAAGGCTTATTATAAGTCAATTCTTTTCTGGAATAACATTTTCAAGAATGTGATTTCTTCTTTACTTTGTATTGTTTATATCTATGCACATCCATACAACCAAAATTATCATCTAAAGAATTGTAGAATTTTGCTCCTATCTATTTATGAAACTTCATAGTTTCTTTCTATGCCTTTCTTTTTGCAAACAACTTCTCATTCACTACTTTAATGTTTTGGTTTAT
>JARHVA010004427.1:1327500-1462500 GCA_037957365.1 Torreya grandis | reverse complement strand
CTATAATTATAATATTATAATAAGATATTATTATATTAAAATGGAATCCCTTATATGTGTTCTTTTACCTATTATAGTTATGACAAATAGAAATTAAACATTATTTTATGTGGTGCTCATTGTTGGATCATACAATGTTTTTCATGATAAACCATGGATGCATCAAATGAGAGAAATAAATTATATTATGCATCAATGTTCAAAATTTGGACATAAAGATCAAACTAAAATGTATAAAAATTATTAAAAAGTTAAATTTAATGTCAAAAAAAAATTTCAAAAAGAGCCATGAAAAATATTTAAATCATTTCCTAAAAATAAGGTGGATGAAATACAAGTTCAGAAATCAACTTCAGTAAAGGTTCAATTATAACATAATAAATCTTTTTACATGCCTAAAATTTTCATGGTGTGAATTTTATTTATATCTAATGATGACGAAATGACCTCCATATAAAAATAACATTAAGATTTCTTTTTTTCCTTCTTTCCTTCATTTTACCTCTTTTTAAGCCTTTTCTACGTTTTAAATTTGTAAATTTTTTACTCTTTTGTTTTAAACCTTGATTTTTTATATGGAAAAATAAAACCATTGTACTTATATGTGTAATATTTATGGTGGTTTATTTTTACCATTGTGGTGGTTGTGTAATGATAGCCTATATATAGTGGTTTTTTCTCTGCCTTTCCATTCTCCTAAAAACTCATTACTAGGACATGATATTTCATGCATTTTAAACTTTTTAGCTCACATTTTTTTACCTTATTTTATTGTACTTGAATTATTATTATTATTATTATTATTATTATTATTATTATTATTATTATTATTATTATTATCATTATTATTATTATTATTATTATTATTATTATTATTATTATTATTATTATAAATCACTCCTATTCATATATATTTTAATTTTAGTTAGATCAAATAAGCTATAATATAAGCTTTTGTTAACTCCCACATGTAACACCTTCATTATTCTTACAAATAACTCTAATTACCTTGAATTTTAAATCCAGGATTGGAATTAATATTTTAACATTCATGATTTAGAGATATATAGTCATAATAATATAGAATGTCTAAAAATACAACCCATGTTCCATATCAACCTTAGGGTCACTTATAAATCAGATCAATAAACTCATGATCTTTCACTACAACACTTTTTTTTTGAGAAAACAACCATAATACATCTACCTCTTTACTAAATTTTTTTTTGTGTCTTGACAAAAATAATATTTCCTCTTTATGGATAACTCTTAGGTCATTATTGAGCAACAAATATGATGTTAGTAGCATGTGAATTTGTTTATTTCATTAATTAGATAAATATCATGTTCTCTAATTATTTGTTTCTTTTGTTATGTTTGGGAATATAGTTATCTTTATTTTTAAAAAATTTAGTGAAATTATATTATTTATTTCTATCATATTAGTTTTTATATAGAAAACTTCAAACTAAGAATACCAAAATGAAACAATCTTTCATACTTCGTATATAATAGGAAATCATTTAATTCCTTATAGTTTCATTTTCATATAGTTATGAAAGCACAATAGTTTGTAAGCTAAAATTAGAGATAGATAGAAAAAGTATATTTCATTTATAGACATAAAAAAAAATTCAATTCAGTATATACCATAAACACATTCATTAAAAAAAACTCACACCCACTTGAATAGAAAAATAAAAAATTTGCAAAATAAATAATTGCATTTAAAATTAATTTCACTTATTTCATGTTGGTAAAGTTCATTATAAACACATCCAAAATGATAAATAATAATTATTTTATTTCATATTGAATATATACTCATATAATAAGAAAAAAACTTTGCAACAAGTCTTGCATTCAGAAATTACACTTGTAGAATTCAAAAAAAAATCATTTCATACATTAGAATATGAATTATAGACTTATATTCAAATTCCACACCTTATGTTTAAAATATTCCTCCATATTTATTTTCAATCATCATAAAAAAATTCATTTATACCAAGGGTAGTTAAATTTGTTAAGTTCTAAAAATCAATAAATAAATAAAAATCAAGACATGTATAGTACATTTGTAACATTATATTTGTTAGCAAGTGTATACATATAGTTTATATTAAAATAATAATAATAATAATAATTTATTTATTTATTTTTAAAACTTTTATTTTTAACAATATCATAGTTTACTTATCATTTCAAAATCCTTCCTCAACATAAATAAACAAACATAAAATTACAAAAAATAACACTTCATTTCAAAATCAAGGAACATGCACTCTTTCCAATTAAATAAAATAAGAAATATACATAGAAATATAAAACCAATAGAAATATATTTATATGATCTAAAATAATGTTTTACTCACTCTTATATGATGCTTTATAAATAATTACATTTTCATAGCGTACGAATGTCTCCACGAGTACGAGTCTCAGCTCAGGCACACAACACTCAGAATGATATAGAATCTCAACTTAGGCTACAAGTCATTATACCCACATAGTTTAATAATATTTTTTTACTCCAAATAAATTATCTATATGATCATGTTTGGTTTTTATAAACCCAATTAGCTAGGTAGATTAATTTCCTAGCCCATCAAGCCCAAAACATCTAAATCAAAAGTTTCTAGTTGTCCTTGGGTGTGGCCTAATATAATTTCATTAAATTTATAAATAAAATATTCTAGGAAATCCTATATTAATAAATATAATTTTTAATATAATTTCATTGAACCTCATGTCAACCCATTATAAGCATATAACATAAACCAAGAATTATGTTACTTATTTATCCCTAATTTTAGATACTCTTCAGACATCATCACAACATTATTTATTACTCTTAATGAACCCTTTGAAATATCATAGACATTTTGATATAGACCCCAACATCCATTACCATCATTTTTTAAACCCCTATATGGTACGTAGGTTGTTATATTCAATCGATACTTCCAAATATACTTATTTAAATAGCCCAAACACCTCAAATAAACAACCTATATATTTATCCCAATCATCAGATCATCATTTCCCTAAAAATATATTAGATCCTGAGAAGTGGAGATCATGAAGGTTTATGTGTTGGTTTATGTGTGGAAACCACTAATCCATCAATTTATCTTCCAACTATGCAAGTGATAGATGGCACACTCAATTTTGTTTTTAAAAAAAATCATACTATCTCATGTTTTATAAATCCACATATCTTGATAACATTTTTTTTAGCATACTACCCTCCATGCACTCATTCATGAAATCTTGCCCTTGGTGGGATTACATCCAATATTTATTAAAACCCTTTATTTAAACATACCCTAACACCCCTCTTATACATTTTGGCATCATGATGACATATGCAAAATATCTAAAATAACATCTTTATCATACTATTTTCTGAGTTCTCTTTTTGCACCCTAAATTGAACTCCATAAATACAAAGGGGAATGTGATCAAAGGACACATGATAAGGAGTATGGTCATACCATTAAGTAGATTCTATCATGATATGGAGAAGTATAAAAACTTATCATGAAAAATATTGTGGAGATTTATTAATAATGGTAACACTACCTTCCTAAGGTTTTCATCCATTCCTTCAATCAACTTGTGATCAAAGTTGTGAAATCATTTGACACGAACATGTTTTCATATACTATAATACAAAAGTTATTAAACATCAAATAGTAATAGAATGAGTTTAGTTCCCACTTTATTATGAGGTGCTTATAATTACTATATTCCTCTATGAGGTCCATCCACATGAATCAAATATATTTGTTCAATCTCTTCATCCACTCTCTCAAAAATTTAACTATTTATGTGGGTTTTATGCATGCCATAAAAATTAATGAGATTAAAACCTTTAATTTTTGGATTATTAATGATAACCCAAGGCACAAGTTGCATGATGGGATTAAACCCTCTCATTTAATTTGAAGCTACTTTAAACAAATGAAATTGTACCCATGAAGTTATAATATATATTGATGATAAATATTTTGTTTCACGGATGTAAATTAGATATAATACATATTTTTTATTTATTTAAAATAAGATATTAAAAAAAATGCTGGATAAAATCTTGTACATTAAACTATATAGTTTGTATATATTTATACGGCATTGTTTAATTATATTTTTGTTTAATGTGACTTGTTTTGAATGATAATTTTTATTCATATTTTAGTTTTGTAAGTGAAATGTGCCCAATGTTTAAAAATAATTATTTTTCATTAATTTTGTAACACATTCTACTTATAATAAATATTTTGTTTGGAAGATCATTTGAATAATGAGAAAGTAAATAAACTAAGGGAGTTGTAAACAAATAATTTATTTATTTGTGTCACTCAAATTGTGGAGCATGTGTGGCTAAAAAATATCCTTATATTTTGGATAAGTGTAATACATTTTCCTATGAAATGAAGGGGATGTGATGGTAAAACATACAAATTAAATTCAATGGTCTATAACTTCTATTAGAATTTTTTTTTATAATGGTCATTTATTTTACATTGCCTTTTTAATGTTAAGATAGTTTAATTTTAAATTAAAATAATTAAAATAATAAATATTAGTTTATTATATATTTATAATACTAAATAAATATATTATTTGATACTTTCTTTAAATTTTTTAATTACATTTGTTTTACAAAAAATGAAAAAACATTCATATACTGACCAAATTTAAACCCTTGTTAAAATATGTAATACATTTGATACAACTAATTTTATGTCTATGTTCCTCTTTCATGGTAAAATATCATATTCCAAAAATAAATTAATGTCCACATATACCAAGTGTAGTTCAATAGGAGAGTAAAATTTGGAGCATAGAATGGAGAGGAAGAAACACTTTATAATATAAAAAAGGTTTAAATTTATAATTTAATTAAGGAGGTACAACTTAAATGATGATACAATGAAAAAATTCACACTACTTATTGGGAAATAAATGAAGCAAAATAAAACCAAGTGAATCTATTAAGTTTCTTAACATTTCGTATAGGAAGAATAAAACAAGGAGAAATAAATAATTGATTTATTCTTATATATGTTAAAGATAAAGAAAATAAAGAGAATGGATACCACATATATATGATCAATGAATATGGAGTTATGACAAGGAATATAATAAGTGCTCTCCATTTTTATTCATATGGATGTGTACATCATTGTAAATTCTTAAAAAACTATCAAAAGAGAAATATGATGAAATAGAAAGGTCTTGAATTGTTTGAACATATGATTGTGCATTAAATTTTAGGTCATTCCATTTAGTATTACCAATAATTTTTTTTGTATTTCCTAATATTAACCTATGTGATTTATGCATTTTTAAGGCCCATGCCATTTTAAATGGAATTCTAAAAATGTTTCCTCGATTTACGAGAGAGAGTAAACATATTTTGAGGATTACATGTATACCTTTTTTGGACTAAATAGTTTCTCATGTGCACAATTACAAACATTATAAATCTAGGTGGTTTGGTCGTAGTTCTATATACTATATCATGAATTTCACTAGGATCACCATTAACAATGCCATACTCAACCCAAAATTTTAATGTAAGTATTTTTTTCATTATTTTTAAAAGAATAATTTTTGTATCTAATTGCTCATCATCTATATGTAAAAAAATACTTTTCCAATCAAGTTCAACAATACTACTTCTAATGTGTTGAATCAAAATCATTTGTTACATATAAGTCAACTGATATATGAAATCAAAGTTTTTATTTATAATAAACATAGGTATATATTAAATACATTTTTAAATTACATCATACAAATTTTGGTTCAGTATTTCATACATTAAATAGTAAATTTCATAATGTATCTTGACATGTATAAAAACCTTTTTAATAAAAAATATATGTATTATAATAAAAATGTTAAACATTCCTCAAAGGGTTGAACCATCTAATGTTACAACATATATTGATATATCATGTACCATAGAGTGTTAAACCAAATCACCAATGAGAATAATAAATTTTCATCAGAATACATCATTTCCATGATGTACAAGTGCCTTTCAAAAAATTTGTTCAATATGTGTCAATAGATTTGGCCCTATGAAATTCATTTAATTTATCATAATGTAATGAATCTATTTAAAATATCATTTTATAAATGTAAGTGATTACCATTATAATAGTTTCAATTATTCTATAGGTATGTGAAGGTTTGAATGGATTGTTGATGCATGAAAATGAAATTTTACAATACCTATTGGTGCAAGAAAAATTAGTGATGAATTATCATGAGTTACTTGTGATTTGAATACAAATATTAATTTAAATACAAGGTATAATTTAATTATACCAACTGTACCAAAAATAAATAATTTTAGTGCAAGCATTATGATGTGTTTTTTGGTAGCATGTTATAATATGAACAACAATTTTTTTATTTTGTAAATAATGCATTATAGGTGAATTTATAAATTTAGCATCATTCTCAATAAATTTATGCAAGGAATCCATAATTTAATCCATAAATTTAGTATCATTCTAGTTATGATGCATATCAAAGTCATGATAACCAAGCATATTCAGCTCATTAAACTGAATATCATTTTTGGGATGAAATTGTCAAAAATAAATCCATTCATCATGTTTTTCAAGGTTTTAGTGAATAACTTCATTATTTGAAAAGAATTCATTTTAAAAAAATAGTATAGTGAATATTCCATGGGTTGTAAGATTTTCAAGTGCTTTCCCAGTTTTCAATTTTTTATTCGATAGAACAACCAAGTCCATAATCATGTTTCAAAAATGTTTTTAAATAAATAAGTTTAGGATAAAAAAATAATGCATATAAAATAAATTTTATTGGGAATTACAAAGGCCACTAGAAGACACAAATAATAGATGGAACAACTTTTTTTTCTATTTTTCACCATCACAAATTTTGTAATACAAATTTATTGTAACTTATATAAATGATAATGGATTTATGAATGAGGTTGATCCATATATACATCAATAATATTGAATTATAAATCAATTAAAATTTACTACGATAAATGTAGTGTAGGTTCTTCTTTCAAAAACAATATTGATAAAAATGATCAGCTACACATAACAATTGAGAAATTTTGTAAAAGATGGAAAACTTCTTATGCACTAATGTCATAATTATTAATTTAGTTCATTAAAATCTTCCCAAAATCATTTTAATATTATTCATAAAATATTTATTTCTATAATATTATTTTTAGAATATGAAAATAGGTTTTAGATAGATTTTGTACTTTGAAATCATATTTTCCAATATATTTTAATATAAATTGAAATGAAATAACATGTTGGGAATTGAAATTTTATATCTAAATGGATAGATTGTGATTATTTAATCTATCATTTTTACAATAATATTTGTACTTTTTGGATCCATTATTTGTAATGAATATGAAATATTCTTGATGCAATTTTGTAGGCACTTTGTATCAAATTTTATGAATATTTATCTTTTATTGAGAATATTTCTTATATGAACATAGTATGCCTTTAAACATAATTTAAAACCTATTCATACTAAAAAAATGATTTCTTGAAAGCATGCTCATTATATTTTATAAACATTTATCATCAAGAATTATAAAATTAGACCTTTTTTGTTAGAATCAATCATGTAAAACACAATACAATAATATAAGTAACTAGTTTTGGACTAGTTATTTCAACAATATTATTTTTCTAATACAATATAATTTTTCATAATGTGTAATTAAAGTGCATCAATATTTTTAAAATTTATCACCAAGAATTGTATGAATCATTTATTAAAAACATACAAATTATTATTCACAAGGTGTCTTTAAGAGTCCCATCTAATGGTTTCCCTATCTACCTAAGATAAAACATAATAATTTGTCATGTGGATAACAAATAATAAACTAATTTAAAAATAAATTTTAAATAATAATTAAAAATATATTTTTTTAATAGATGTGGATGTGCTAAATATTTGTATATAAGAAAGAAATGTAGTTTCTAAAACAACAGAAAGGTAAATTCAAGTTTCTAGAAGGCGTATTAAAATTTACATGACCTAAAATTGCCATAAAGTGTTACACAGTATTATCCAATCATATAAAATCTTATGTTATTTTATTCTAATTATTACATTCATAATTTTATCATTTAATCTATTTCATCTTATTTTTATTATATAATCCTAAATAGGATAAAAAGAGAAATTATTCATATTATATAATGTATAAAAATTATACATTTAATGTAAGTGGTAAAATGTGATTAAAAAATTACACTAGATATAAGTGGAAATGACATAAGGGATTAGATACTTACCATGTTTATACTTTATGTATCTGTTGTCACTTTGAGTTTCACTCTTTGAAGAGGTGTTTCAGGTTTCCTCAATTGACATAATGGGAACTCTTTAAGGCTATGGGTTGCTTATGGATAAAGACAAACTCTAGATAAAGATGGATCCCTTGATGCGACACTTAAAATAACACTACACCTTCTCAAATTGCAAGGAAAAAGGAGAAAATAAGCATGAAATTAATAAATAAAATGGGTGATGCACCGAATTTTAATTTTCCTCTACTTATTTATGATTGCTAATATGGACTAAGACAAGATTGAAATATAATTTTACAGCTCCAAACAATTCCTTCGAACATAATAGTTTAAATATGGAGGCTATAGTTAATGCATCAATCAATAGGTATAATCAAGAGGTATAGAAGAATACGCTAGTGAAGGTTTTCCGCACTTAATCTTTGTAAAACTAACTGACACACACCATATGACCTTAAATAAGATGACTTACTCACAAAGAGGTAAGAATGAAGAGGATAAATGCAAGGAAGTTGAGCACTGTCACTAACCTTCATCAACAATCACCATAAGAACATTAGATGTATGATGGATAAGGAATAAATTAACTTGTATTCACTTAAAAATCAAGAATAAATATCAATTTTTATAGGGATACACTTTAACCATCTAGAGGATCAATTCAACTTCCCATACGAGATTATATATAAGAGAAAAAAGAGGAAAAGAAGAAGGAATTATAGGAAATTCATTATGACTTTCATCCATCATAAAACCAATTACAACTTTAGTAGAAAGTGAAAAAAAGTCCTATGATTCTTCTTCTACATATTTTAGTTTTGCTTGATGATAGCCTTGTGAGAGGTGGCATATGAGTGTTTCTTGACCCTCTATCACTCATCCTTTTTCTCTTAAAACTTCCTACTATTCTTCATTGAATAATTAAAAGTCCATACTTAAAAATAATTATCTTTAGGCTTATTAACACAAGGCATACTCATTCCCCTTAACATAACTCTAAGCTATTCTTGACTCTTTTAATGCATATTTCTTATTCATGAAAGTGGGGCTTGAGGTTTATACCTCTTCATTAGTTGTGATCTCTATCTCTAGAACTTAGAATTTTGATGTTTAATCTTGTTTGATGAAATGAAATGTAATTGAGATAGGTCTATCCCCTTAGACAAGGTCTAGTCTTTGTTTCAAAACTACTATAACAACTTGACAACCTTTTGAATGGCTTGTATAAGGTCATATAACCTCTACCCAACTTGTATACCATCCTTAAGTGATTATCTATCCATTAAGTCTATACAACCTACTTGAAATATGTTTGGAGAGAGTTTTAGGTGTATTAGATCATTTTATTTTTCTTCAATAGCATGTTCAACTATCACAAGATCTTAATGATGGGACTTGATGAAAAATAGCATTTGAGACTCATCTTTAATATTCTTATGACTATTGAACAAAGGTTTATGAGGGTATATCCTTCACTACTTCTTAAAAACATAGTATATGTGAAATTATCTTAACACAAGCATGAAAATTTTTATAGAGGACTGTGCTTATGTTTAAGAGTTCTTAACACCATGAAGAGAATAGACTGACTATGCATAATTCCTTAAAAACTAATTGATAACATTGGAAAGATATTTTTATGAATTTAAGAGCCCAAGCAAGTGAGAGGCCAATCTTCAATAGGATTAATATCTTGCTTGATAAATTGCAATATCACCATGAGGACTTATTTTCTATATGTTTTAAGGTTTTTAGAACTCTTACCAAGATAAAAAGTTTTATCCAAATTTTTAAGAAGCTCAAACACCATGAAAATCAATTAAGATAGGTAGAATTAGTCCCTTTTTATGTTTTCTCTCTACATGTACCATATTATCAACCCAATAGGTTCCCATGAGATGTAAATATTTTTTATAGGTTGGTACAAGACAAATAATGTGCATCAATATTAGTTATAAGAATATTTATAGGCATCGATCTTTTTTTAAGGTCTCTTGGTAGTTTTGAGGTCTTCAAATTCTTAACGATTGTTCATAAAGGATAATCCATTGATGGATTCTAAGATACCATAAAATTTGAGGGCATACACCTTATCAACATCCCATAATTAAATTTTCCCCCATGTACATTCTCATATAACTTCACACGTGAGGAAGATGACCTTTTTGAGTTTTTAGGCCTATAGGTGCCTATTTGAGATGAGTGTCATGAACAAAAAGGTCTTAAAACTGAATTTATATATTAGAAATGTCTCATATGGTATTTATCCATAATATATAAGTTATTAATTTGATTATTAAAATTACATGACCCCCTAAGCCTCCTAGAACTCTGTTTAGCCTATGTTAAAGGTTTGTAGACAGTTTTAGAATTTTAACCCTAATGGTCTTCTTTTGGTGGTTTCTACTCATGATCACCAATAAAATAAATATTGAAGTATATTTTAAGGTCCATTTCACTAAAAGGAATCCTATTACCTCATTTTTAATTTCAATATTTACACTTTTTTCCATATTTTATTGTGCATGCATGCAGATGTGCATTTCAAGCTCAAACCAATTACCACCCTACTCTTGGATTAGCTCTTATACATTATATGTACTTCAAATTTTATTAGATATAGATTTTATTAGATTTTTATTCTTTTAGGACTTGTTTAAAATTATAAAAAACACATAAATTGCAAAGAACTCTTCATTCTAAACTTGCATACTTCACATAGTCCACTTGGGCATCCATGCATCAATGATTTTATTTCTATTTTATCTCTTCACATAATTATAATTGGTTATATTATTTTTATATAGACTGGATAAGGTTTATTATAGTGTTTAAAACTAGTCTCTAATCACCATTCATGCTTTAAGATACTTCACAGTCTCTAAACCTGTCTGTCATGTCAAGAAAAACCAAAATAATGAGATTTCTTATTAGTATAGGTGTTATCCCTATAATTTTATCTTTGTTTAAATTTTTAGATACTATTATATCCATATTATATGTTATTCAACCATTCCCATGACTTCAGTAGGCTCATATTTATTATCACAATAAGAAAACCAAGATGTTATGTTTTTATAGGGTTTTAGAGGTAGCAAAGTTCTTAGTGATTGTTCATAGAAATATATCCCTAAAACTCATAAAATTTTCCACAAATTTTTAGGGAATATGGGTACCCTTAAAATCCTAGTAAAATTGGTCTTGTTGTTTTTTCCCCTTCATGAACCAATGTCATGAAATTAACCTTTATTCTCCTACTAATAACTTGATGAAGACCTTAAGTGATTTTTTAAATTTTTACAAAAAATGCTCTGGTCCACCATAGAAAACATGAATAGATTCTTTTTCATCAAGAAACATTCCAATTTAGTGAAATTATCTATTGTAACTACATACCAAATATCAAGTAAGTTCTTGTTTACATATACAATGAGATTATAGTCTACTAATAATGTTTTTTACCTTCCTTTCATGACCTTCATAACATTATGTTATATTTGGAGCTAAATCAATGAAGAAAAAGGTTTTAAAAGTATATGCACACTATAAATGGAGAATTTCACACCCCTTGGATGGGTGTATAGATATAATGATATATAATATGATCTTTAACAAGTACCAAATGATTTAAAAGAATATCCTTGACCTTTATACTTGGTATTAACTTTTCACACTTGATATTCCACAACTAAGTTACTTTGCAACATTGAAGCAAATAATAGAAACAAAATAAGTGAAACCTTAATTTCTGTTAAAATACCTTCAATTATTCAAAGTGACTTTATATAAAAAAATTTGTATCTCACTAGCTTTGCTTCTAGATCCACTATTCACTATAGAGAACTATGTTGTCTTGTAGATCATCACATCAATTCTTTCAATCTGGATCACACATACCTTAAATTTTACAAAATAACATTAAAATATCCAAAGTTACCTTAAACATTTAAAAATGCCTGTAAAAAAATTCATATGTAATCTTGTTAAGGGGACTAATTGTAAAAACCTCAACTATGAATGGTGTGATAGAAAAGTAATCCATGAGATTCATGAATGAAAAACTCCATGGGGTAAAATTGAAGCATATAGTAAAAAAGTAGAGGAAATTAAATGAAAAAAAAAGTGTCAACCTCTTCTCAACTTACTACTGAATGCATGTTTTCAACTATAGATGATGAAGCAAATGATAACTTAGTTTTTCTTATTTTTATGCTCAGGATCATGATACTAGTGCCACTCTACATGTATGACCATTTGAAAAGTCTCCATTAATAGGATTTCAATGATGAAATTTTTAGTTTAGTATACTTTCTAGATATAATTTGTATGCATCCATAAGGAAGGGGTACCATGAGCCTCAAGTGCCTAGGGATTCTAAATTTAAATCTCCAAAATGGTTTGCACCTTCCTCAAATGAAAAAACATTGTTGTTCCTTGTTCTTATAGGAAATAAGGCCATTCCATCTTATTAAATAATTTTTTTGTCAATATTAGAATAAAATGTGATAATGTAGTTAACTTGAGTTTATATGATGAAGGTAAATTGCTCAAACTTGGGGGTGAGCCATCAAATTAAAAGAATTATGCTAATCTAGCTGAAGATGTAATGCATCAAAATATGTTTTTGAGTGCTACATTTTTTCATACTCACTATAAAAACATTAATTTATTACAAAATAATGATTTGTCTAGAATTCCTAGCTTGCCCATACAATTAGATGAAAAATGTGAAACCTACATTTTTGCCAAACATGAAAAATAACCACTCCCAAATTCATAATGAAAATTAGATAAAGAGTTTGGTTCTATTGGAATTATATTCTCTTCCAATTCTCTTATTTAGTGGTCATAAGTAACTCATGTTGTTCATTAACCACTACAACTGAATAACTTTGATATAATTTATGAATATAAAAAATGTAAGCATTTGAGACAATCTAAAACATTCAAATCATGATTGAAAATGAAGATCAAACTTGTATTAAGACACTCAGTAGAGATAATGGAGGTGAATACATTTCAGGCAAGTTTGAATCCTATCATGAGATAAATGAGATCAAATAACATATCATAGTTCCTCACATTCCACAAAAAAATGGAGTTATAGAAAGGATGAACATAATTGTGATGGATATTTTTGTTTTATGGGTAAATCTACACTTTTGAGCCAAATAAGTTAGAACATCAGTATACCTCCACAACATATCACCATCAACAACCCTCAAACCCAAGACTCAATATGAGATGTGGTGTGGTAATATTAATTGAATGTGACTTATTCAAAATTTTGGATCCATTTACCATGAATTGAATCCAAAAGAGAAGAGGAATACATTGGAACACAAGATTCAAAAATGAATTCATTTGGTATATTCTAAATCATCAAAGGAATATAGGCTATATGATGACAAAGAGAATTTTCGTATCGTAAGATAAGTTTTCTTTTATGAAACTAAAAATGACAAATCCAGCATTCATTAACAAATGACAAATGAGAGTGATTTTCATGTTCTAAATATTGAGCGGGGGATATAAAATTGAGAATCAATTGATTCTTTATTGTCTCCTATACATGATAAAGAAACTCCTCTTGAAGGACAAAGTGAAAATTCATTATAAAATAAACAAGTACCCCAGAAACAAAGGATTAAAAGTGCATAAAATGTAAAAGATTAAATTAAATCACCTAAACAACATAAAATATTGCCTAGGTGGTCCAACTAGATATTGAATGATATCAGACCCATTGAAGTTGGGAATATAGGCACTAGAAGTTCACATAGAACTATTTCACAATTAGATAAATTCAATATAAGATTGAGAAACTCACCTTGAATTATTATCTATAATAATAACTCAATTTTGCATTTGATTCATAACCAACATCTTTTAAATAAATAAAGAAGCTTGACCCTTACATAAAATCAATGATAGATAAGTATAGTGCATTGACCAAAAATAATACGTTGAAATTGATTGATCATCCATGTGGATGCAAACTAATTGGTTGTAACTGTGTCCATAAAAAATATATAAGGCCAATGGGTCACTTGATAATTAATAAATCAATCCTTGTCACAAAGGGATATACTCAAAATGAAAGAATTAACTATAATGAAACATTTTCACCTACATCAAAATGGAGTAGCATTTGAACCATGTTATCTATATAAACTCAAAATAGATGGAAAGTTTACTTAATAGATGTCAAAAATACATTTCTAAATGTCAACATCAAGGAAATATGGTACATGACACAACCTTAAGGTTTTCTAATTAACAATCAAGAGGACAAGCTGTGAAATCTTTTTTTTAAAAAAATGTGGTTTGAAACAAACACCTCATGTATGGTATGATAAATTACTTGAACACCTCATAAACATGAACTTCAAAAATTTCACGTTTGAATATCTAAATCTTTCCAGAAAAATAATTAACAAAATAGTTATATTTGTGGTGGTGTATGTTAATGATTTTCTCATAATAAGGAATAATGAATGGTACACTATAAATTTTAAATCACAGTTTATGAAAAGATTAGAAGTTACTAATTTTGGTTATCTTCATTACTATGTAGGTATTTAATTAATTTAAAAACTAAAATATGTGTCTATTAATCAACATAAGTACAATGGTAACATTATGAGCTTGTTTATAATGTAAGATTGTAAGGCTCTTAGCATGCCCATGAAACAAAATACGAAATTGATATCTAAATATACAATATATTAGGGGGAAACATAATAACATTTTACATATTTATTATTAATTATATGTGTCTTAGGTAGCTTTTGTATTAGTTTAATAAGTTGGTTTCTATTCTTGTTCAAATAACAATGGTCATTTGTTAATTTAATGTATTTAAATGAACGAAGAGAATATAAAACTATTTGTGACACTTGGATAATTCATTATTTTGATCAACTACTAGTAATTTCAATCTAATGGATATAAATGCAAGTGAGCCTATTGATAATAATCAGTTGAACATAATAGATAGTAGAGAAAATTTATTAAAGAATTGTATTTGGAGTGGAAAACTTTGGTGATATAAATTTATTTGGATATAAACTCTTATGTTGACGGTGTTTTAGATCCAATGTGGAAGGGTTAACTTCATAGATTTGATCTGCTTCTAATCAAAATTTATTTTTTAAACTTATTTAGTTTGTAATATAGAACTGATTTGATCTTTGAATAATGCAATCATTTTATTGAAGTCTATATTATATTTGTAGTGTACAAATATTAATTGCGTGAGTTTATTGTATTGCATTTAGTATGAGAATTAAATGTAAATTTATGTTTTAAATAAGGAAAGTCTATATTAATTGTTTATGTACATTCCTTACCTCACAGTTGTGTACATTAACATATAAGTGCATTGCCATTTTTATTTAATGAACAAGATTATACAAAGGATGTCACTAAACTTGTGATATTTGTTTCCACTCCTATATCTATCTCAATATTATTTAAATACAAATGTTGATGTATACATAGGACACTTATCTCATATTTGTTCATGACAAGAATATATTATACCAATCAACATTAAACACTTCCACAATATTTAACCTATAGAAAAATATAATATGATAACTTGGGGTGATTATAGATTAAAATGTATATGAGATTTTAATAATTACTATTTGACCTTAAATTTGACATTGACTTGATTGCTATAGATAGTTTCAACCTTAAATTTAACAACTATTTAATTATCATATGGATTTTTCTTTTGACTCTGAGAAGTCGGTATAAAGTTTTTTATATCTTGAGCATATGATGATGCTATGTGATTAGCTTATAATTGATTTAATAATTAATTGATAATAAAATAATGATAATATGTTATTGGGTTGTAATTGGTTTAATCACTCATTGATTAAAAAAAGATGTGGTAATAAATAATTTGGTTGTAATTGATTTAACCTAGCATTGATAAGAAAATATGTGATTAGGTTGATCTGAAATTAATAAAAATATTGAGAAAAAGATAACTAGAATAAATATATTAGTTAAAACTATGTAAAACACACAAATAAAAATTATTCTCAAGGTGCCTATATTATTTCATATTTATGAATAAGTGGAATATATGCCTTGAGAATAATATCTACTATTACCTTCTATATAGATTTATATGAGTATATGTATGCTAGTAGCTATCATAAAATATTTTCAAAATTTTAGTATTGCTAACAAGAATAATTAATTTTATTATTTATTTGAAAATCTTATCTATTTATAAAATATAAATAAGTATGCACCAATCAATACTTTTATATATTTACAATTAATATTAAAATTTCATCTTAAACTATATAATATTGTATGAGTATACAAATACATTAACATGATAAATAATATGTGTATCAATGTATTACATTTGCACCATATTAATTATTAAATATTATTCATAAAATGTATTCTAATGACACTACAGAGTCCAAATAATAATCTACAATACAAAAAAGAGTTAAAGTAAACTTGCCGCATATAAAATAATGAAATATGTGTGAAAACTAATTTGAATAATATAATTAAAGAAAATCATAATCTTTTATTTATTTTGAGAAAATATTGATACATATGATATTTTTATTCACATTAAAAGTATTAATTTATGTTTCCAATTAAAGTATTAATTTATGTTTCCAATTAAATGGTACTTTTAAGAAAATATCTAAAAATAGTATTTAGAGAATGTATTCATCTTAGTGAATACAAAGAAGATATTATCAAATATAATTTATAATTATGGTCTCTTAAAGTAATAATTGCATAATTCAATTTTTAATTCCTTTGCTTTTCATTCAATTAATAAAAAATACTAAAATATGTGTTATTTCAACAATCCTAAAGTTTGATATATAAATATTAGAATTTTTTTGTAGGTATTATTAAAATACATTATTATTGATTTAATGTAGGTATAAATTCTCCCCATTTGATGGTTATAAATTTAGGTTTAAATTGGCTTCTTTATATATCTAGCATAAAAAATACAAATTCTACTTTGAGACTAGTTTAATATTTTTCAAATTAAAGTTATTGATAATTTTACACTTATTGGTGTCCTAGAGTGATCCCTAATAAATCTAAAATATGATTAAAATATATTAGTTAGACATGCAAGGTTGAGTATTAACTAGTCACATGTCGCTAGTTAGGATTTATATACTATTTTATGTGTTTAAGCATGAGACATGGATCAAAAGCACATTTATTATCTCTCCAAGATCAAAGGAATTTTCATTCTGTAAAAGAAACTCTAAACTCATTATATAAAAATATTTATGAATAATACACATGTCACTCATCTAATAATGAAATAATTACATGCATATGTCAATCCCTAGAAAAAAATCACAAAAAAAATTTGGGTACACAATCTTAATATCATTCCTACGACATAAACTAATACCTTAGGTTTAGTTGTCCCTTTTAAAAAACTTACACTTTTGTAGTTCCAAATTAATCCCATAAATCTTAGATATGAATTGAATTATGAATACATGTTAATTTCTAATATACTAAAAAAGGGTGATGCTTAGCACATAAATAAACTAAAAGTGACATTTATGTATATTAAGTTGGATAATACTATCAAAATTTATAAGGTTGACATAATATAATGTGGAAATGAAAGACACTATTCATGTTGGTGCTATTCACAAGACGCTATTCAATGATGAGGTGGAGGGACACTATTCACACTATTGAGGTATCCAAAACACTATTCATGATGAATAGGTGGCATGGGGTTCCAAATTCCACTAAAACATATGTGGGTATTTGATTTGTGCATCTAGTATCCATGTGGGTTGAAATTGAAAGTTGAGAAAACTTAAGATAATACTAATATTTGTCAAAAAAATATTCTACTTGTTTTTAGAAGCACATGTGGAGTGGATAACACCTCTTAAAGATTAAACTAGTTTTTGAAAGCACATATAAAGTGGGGGAACAACTATTACTATTCTAATTTACTAATTATTTGTCTTTTAATCCTTTCATGTGATGGTTGGCACATTTTCTTTGGGAATACTCTTATTCTTTTGTCTTTACATTCATCCTAGTAGAGAACACGTTATTTTCTTGTCTTTTATTCCTCCAAGTGGAGTGCGACAAATTTTGGACCTTTTTCATTTCTCATATTCATTAATTCTATAAATAATTGTAATCCTTTGGATAAAGGGTAGGATGGTTTGGTAGAGATGATTAAATCCTCCTTGATGATATGTTACCATGTTTGTCAGTGTTATAGATTAAAGATTTGATAAATCTTTATGTATGAGTTTTGTGAGGCTAAGCTAGTTTGAGAAAAAGATTTGTTGAAAGCTTGTAGATAATCCTTGGTATGGTGTGTACCCATGTTTTCCAATGTGAGAAATAATTGATGGGAATTTTTGGCTAGTTGAATCTTATGTATGTAGGGAATAATTAATGAGCATTTATGAGATTTGTTAAAGAATTATTGTGTAATGAGCATAAATTATCTTGTTAATTCAAAGATGGACAACTATAATCGATAATATTATTGGCTAGGTTCTTCTCCATATATTATACCTTAAAAAAAAGAACATAGTTTGACATATTCTATCCAAAAATATCCTCTCAGCAGGATTTGAACTTGCTCTTATACCAAACTGTTGTCCATCTTTGAATTAACAAGAGAATTTAGAGAAGCTCATGACATGGTTAGTGGAGATAGAAATACATTTTGTGAAAATTCATATTAGAGACCCCATGAGGGTGAAGGTTATAATAAAGTTAATGATTGTATTTTAATCCAAGTTTTAGGAAAATTACCAAATAAAAAAAAAAGAGAGGAAAGGATAAGGTGAAGAGTTTGGAACATATAGTTTCTAAAGTAATGGTTGAATTTATGCACCCAATATTGTAGCTGGAGTGGATGAAGAATTTTTATTTAGTAAGTCTTGAGAGAGAATCAAAGAATAAGATTACCATGAGAGGTAATATGAGTGAGGATAATAAGTTTGTCATGGACAGCAACAAGAGAGTGAGATTCTCATGTGAAGAACCCAGAACTAATTTTGAAATCAATAATGAAGATAAAGTTTGTGAGAAACCCATGAGTGATGGAGTCCACATGAAGGAGGATGAAATTGTGATATTTATTGAAGATTATGATGGATAACCATTATATGATGATGGGAAAGGAGGTTTGACTCTTATAAGTGTTAAAATTCATATTTTCCCATAGTTTTTCATAGCAATGAGCTTGACAATTTTTAGTTGGATGTGATGAATTTGAGGGTGGAAGAAAGTTTCAACCATATAGAGTTTCCAAAGAGAGAATAAAATTATATCCATTTAAATTTGTATTAGAATGAAGATTTACAAATGGAGGATGAAATCATCCAAAAATAGATGCATGTAAAACAACATAACAACCAAATAGTATTGTAAGATTCCTTGAAGGAAAAAATAGAGGTGGTTAATGTGCAAGTATGTACACATGAGGAGAGTGTGATAGATGATGTTTCATACATGAGTGAGAAGTTGTAGATAATAGTTTTTTTATGTTGTGTTGAATTCAAAATTTAGTTAGACTATCTGTGAAGACATCCAATTGGGATTTAGGTGGACATGGATGATTTGTGATGGGTGTAGTCCCACAAGGTTGGGATATTGTGATGGGTTTGAGTCTAAATGGGAAATTAAGATTTATGTTATAGCATCTTGGATGATGATAATGGACTATGGGTAGTATGATCCCATGACTAGGAGAGAAATAAAACTAATGAGTACAAGATAATAGTGGACAAGGATGAAAGATAACCTCATTGAGTACTTGGGATGTTAGAAGGGGATGTCATGGTCATCAAATTACAAGACCAAAAGAGTAGTTATACCACTTAACCCATCCCTATGATCATGAGAACAAATTCTAATACCTGAAGAGTCTGACATAGGATAAACCATTCAATCTATTGAGCATGGTCATCAATGTTTGGTTGTCATTGATGTTAAATAGAACATGTTGTACTAATGTACTAATGACAAAGTGATCAGATTAATGGTTTGGAGAGATAAGGCACATTTTCAGGTCTATAAAGATATAGAAGAAGTTATGAGGCATCTTGAGATGTCTTGATGAAGTCTTAATTTATCAATTGATCATTTAGAATGAGAAACATGCATCTTCTAGATTAAGAGAAGATAAATCATCACTATAAGTCATGAAAATGTGCATGATCCAACAAGTTTGTTTATTTATTGTAAGTACTTTTAAAGTAAATAATGGATAAATTATTTCATGGTGATGTTATCTATAGTGCCAAAATGTACCCTAAATATATGGAGTCCTAAAGTTATTTCTAGATCAAGATATAAATCTTCCAATTTGTTCTAGCAGACTGTGATGGGCCAGAGACTATAAAGTTTAACCAAGTTAAAGTTCAAGGTCAACTAGTCAATAGATCTAATGGTGCACATAAAATTTAATATGTCTAAAAATGAACGTGATAGTAACATGTGTCATATTCATGGAGATTGGAAAGAAGATAAATAGTGAGAATATGATCATGCAGGTAGACATTTGATGGAGAGGGTTGAGTTAAAGATTCAATGTGTGAAGAAGGCACGTGGGGTTGCCAAATGACATAATTATGAGAGGGGTTGCCAAATGGCATAATTATGAGAGCTCGGATCAAAGATCAATGGTGAGTGTGTTAAGGTAAAGACAAATATTATCTATGGATATAAATGGTGCATATTTTTTCAATGTTCGTATGGTGCACAAAATGAGGTCAACATGTCCAATGTTTAACAACTGCTTAGTGACCATTGGAATTTGAATATTCAAATTTGAGGGAGAACCAGTATATAATATTTGAGATATAACTTTTGATATATGCATAATTTGATCATGGTGTAAAAGGAAAAGTTTTAAAGGACTTCAAAGCACATCTATAAAATTTATTTATAAGGTTTTAATTTTTGTACATTCAAATTTATAGATCATCAAATTTGACTATTTATTCTCTTATAGTGCTACAACATACAAAATATTATTTGAGCAAATTTTGCTTTATCAAAAGAATGTTTTTGAGGGTGTAATGACATGAAGATATATTAAAAGTCATATGTATTAGATCCATGTAGTTTTAAAATGATATTATGTTATTTATTTGCTTGATGAAGTGCTTAATGGGTGAATAGTTCTCCATGAGAACTATAAGGGCTATTAAGGCCTAATTGAAAGGCATAACTCCTTAAGTGTGACCCATATATGCTATGGCCAGCATATGAAAATGTATTTTAGATATGTATTAGCATGATTATATGTCTTAATGGTTAAGGCAAGTATTATGGTCGACTTAGATGTTGATATTCATGAAGACTCTATAAAAGGTGGAGATAAAGGCAATGGTTTCTAGACATGAATGTGTATGTGTTGAGATAGTAAAATATATAGGAAAAATAAAAAGAGCAAAGAGAGTGTTCTCAGTGGATAATATAAATTAAAAACTGACTAGAGATATACAAAAGCATGTTTTAGATCCATTGCTTGTATGAACAAGGTTGTGTGTGTGTGATGCTTTGAGATAAAGGTGTTATAGATTGTGTCTCAAATAAGATTAGTCTATAATTATATTTTTGGATTTCATAAGGTGTTGTGTGGGTTCTCAACATCTAGAATAAATTGGTATTTTTTCAAACTTAGGGGTGGGTGCTCCTTGTGAAGCGGGTACTTCACTAAAAGGTCTCATAGGATAAGTAGTCCATGTGTTTTGTATGCTTGAGAGTGGGTTTCATTTACCAAGTGGGTTTACCATATATATCTTATGTAATGTGTGTGATCTTGCATCATCTTTCTTATTCATTATTATTAACATCTTCTATGCTTTATAAATGCTTATGTTTATTGATTAAGATTTTGAAAGGATTACATTTGAAGTTTGAAATAACTTGCATCACAAATTTAACCCCTAGTTATTGTACCACCAATAATTGGTATCAGATCAGGACCTTAATTGTAATTTTAGCCACTTGAAGGTGACCTAAGGTATAATATGAAAAGTCAATAGAAGTAGTGTTTTTATATAAAGCAAGCACCATTATTCAGTGGGTCAAATTATGATTTTTGGAATTCAAAGATGGGGACACACATCATGTCTTTAGGGTTTGATATTTGGCAGTCTAAAATAGATGGTTATAATACACCAACTAATCCTCCAACTAGTGATGTTGACAAGAAGCTGATTCAAAATAATATTAAAGATATCAATGCTATCATTTTTGGTCTATCTCAGGTTGAGTTCACCAAAGTGATCCATTGCAATCCTATGAAGAAAATTTGCATTAAATTATATACTATATATGATGGAAAATCTAAGGTAAAATTGGATAAATTGTAGACATATCAAAGGTAATTTTAAGGTCTCAACATGAAGGAAAAATACATTGTGGCATCTAGTATTCTAAGGGTTGATGAGGTAGTAAACATGATCAAAGGTCTTGGAGAGATGGTTGATGAATTTACTATAGTATATAAGGTATATAAGACTCTTACACTTGGGTTTGATTCATCATTTATTGTTATCTAATAAAGTCACAATCTCACTCAATTGAAGATACATGAATTGCATGGCATCCTTACTACCTATGACATGAGAGTTGATGAGGATAAACCTCCTAAGATAGGAACAACCTTCAAGGTGATCAAGGAAGCTAAGAAGAACAAGTTAACTTTTAAAATTTTGATCTTAATGAATACCAAATTGAAGACATGATTTCAATAAGATTTGATGTAAGATCAAGTAAGTATGAAGTAAAACTTCCTTTCAAATGATTTTCATATACTAAATTTGGTCATTTTATAGCTAAATGTCAAGACATGTTTAAACCCAAAGAATATCTTAAGGAATCTCATGAAGATTAACATAAGAAATTTTATGGCCCTTGCAAGTATGAAAAGTTCTTCAGTAAGAAAAATGAAAAGAAGGAATCATACAAAGGTAGTAAGAGATTTCACCATGAAGAAGATAATAAATCATCTATAGAAGAAGTAAACACATCTGAAAGTGATAATTCTTTTCATAATGAGGACATGGAGACATTATTTCTAGATTTTAATAATGATGAAGGTGAATGTTATTAAAGTAGATATTTCTTTGGTAGAGTTAGCTCAAAGATAGAGTCTTTGAAGATGAAACTAAATCAAGCTATGAGCAAAACTAGAATTGATTACTTAAATAATAAGGATGAGTTGATGAAATCCCTTCAATATCTAAAGATTGAGAATAAAAATAAAAAAGAGATGATGTGACAAATCAAGGACTATGAAGATAACTTCTTTGTGCTTGAGGCAATAACGAATGAAGACACCAAGGAGCATGAAGATATAGTAAAAAATCTCATTTGTTAATTAGAAATCTTATCTACAATAATGAAAGCTAAATAAAATGGATATTCAAGGTATGTGATTGAAAATGAGTCATTGAAAGATGAGTTAGACATGGAATCTTGTAAGGTGAAGTCATTTATGAAGTTTGAAAAGAGCTCAAATGATCTTGAAAATATTCTAAGTAGTTAAAAGCATGCAAGTGATAGAACTAGTCTTGGATATAAAGGAGGACAAGAGAAAGTAACTCTATACAAGATAAAGTATGATGTGAAAAAGAACAATCAGACTTTTAAGATAGATCATTAGTTAATAAAGATGAAGACAAAACAAATAAGATAACCAAAAGTAATGAGGTATGAAACTTTCAATGGTCATTATTACTCTTGCAATCAGTTTGGTCATAAGTCAAAAGACTGTAAAATATACTGAAGGAATGAATTTGGATCTAATTATGAGAAAAACAATGGCAAGCATGAATAACGTCATCACTCAAGATAGCCGACAAGTTTTTAAGGAAAGAATGACATATGTTGCTAAAAGTGTCAAGGATTGGGTCATATTGTAAAGTTTTCTAATATATTCATTAGAGGACCAAATGGTCAGGTAAATAAGAATGAAACTTCAAGATCATAAGGTATGTATAATCTAAAAAACATAATTTGTTTCAAATGTCATGAGAGAGGTCACATAGAAATTTTTTGCAATAATGATAAATATTCTACTTAAAAGATTATTTATCATGTCATGAAGAGGAGTGATAGTGACTGGAGGCTTAAATAGGTAAATGAAAAATAGAATCAAAGTGGATTATTTTCCATGTATAAATAAGGAATAAGTTAAAGTATCAAGGAACAAGCCTTATCTACCCAAATGGACAAGGAAATCAAGCATGATCGTGAGTTAAAATTAAAAAATAAGTTTAAGAACTCTTTCAAAAACAATCTAAAGATGAGGAAAGATTAAAATTCAAGTAAGGCCATGGAGATATGGAAGTATCCTAAGTTTTGGGATATTTAGTCCCTCTATGACAAGTGAGTGTCTCTACCTTTGCTTCTTATGATATATTTTTCATGTGTGGAATCAAGTGTATGTGCTCTAGGCGATAATCAAAGTGCCAATCTATACAAATATTGAAGATAAAGGGTGAACAAGAGATAATGAAAGATATGCTTGTAGATAAAGGACTTTAATAAGGTTAAAATAGTTTGGATGTTGGTTATAAAGAGGTTGATTAGTAAAGACAAGGATAATTAATTGTAGGACAAGAATATAATTTGAAGTCGTGCTTGTCTAAAGGGGAAGTAAATTAGTTAGCTTGAGTGGCTTAAAGATAATGTGCATGATGTGAGGGGGAGCATATCTGAAGATGTTTAAGTCCTCATTTGTGAATTCAAGAAGATTGACATGATGACTTGATCAATCTAAGTAATATATTTTGATAAGGTAATGAATATTCATGCATGAGAAAATAAATCTTATGAGTTATATAGGTAGACAAGTCCAAGGATCAAAAAGGAACAAATTCAGATTGGTGCATGTCAAAGGGGGAGCAATTGCATCATATCCATAAAAGTATATAAGTATCCTCAGAATATTAATAGTATCTAAATTCATACAATTTGTTAAGGAATGATTGTTGGTATCTTGAGGAAGAGACCCTTTGTCATTAATGTCAAAGGGGTAGAAAGATAAGAATGAAAGAGTTCAAATGAGGTCATTGTTCAAATTAAGTCATTATCAGGGTATTTTTCCATCAATGAAAAAGTGGAGGATTTTTTAGTATGATCATTGATGTTTGGTTATCAATTATGTCAAAGAGAGCATGTTGTACTAATGCATTAACGATAAAGTGATTAGATTAATGGTTTGGAGAGATATGGCACATTTGTAGGTCTATAAGGACAAAGAAGAAGTTATGAGGCATCTATAGATGTCTTGATGAAGTCATAATTTGTCATTTGATCATTTAGAATGAGAAACATGCATCTTATAGCTTAAAAATATATATACTATCACTACAAGTCATGCAAATATGTAGGATCTAGAAATTTTGTGCATTTATTATAGTACTCAAAAAGTCAACAATGGGAAAATGTTTTCATGGTGATATTATCTATACTACTAAGAAGGTACCCAAAATATGTGGAGTCCTAAACTATTTTCTAGATTGAGATATAAATATTCTAAGCTGCTCTAATAGACTATGATGGGATAGAGACCATGAAGTTTAACCATATTAAAGTCTAAGGTCAACTAGTCAATAGATCTAATGGTACATGTTAAATCATAGATCTTGATATAATAGTGCACATAAAAGTCAATATGTCAAAGAATGAATGCACTAGTGACATGTGTCAAATTAATAATGATTGGATAAAAGATAAAAGGTGAGTACTGATTATGTAGTTAGAAGATCGATGGAGCGTGTTGACTCAAAGAGTCAATGTTTATAAAAGGCATGCAAGGCTGCCAAGTTGCACAATCATAGGAGCTCAGATCAAAGATCAACAATGAGTATTGTAAGGTAAAGACCAAGATGATCCATGGAGATTGACGATGTGTATTTGGTCAACATTTCTATGGCACACGTGATGAGGTCAACATGTCCAATGTTTGATAGCAGATTAGTGATTGTTGAAATTTAAATATTTGAATTTGTGATGAAAAAATAGTCTACTATTTTTAAGATATAAATTTTGATATATGTATAATTTTATCATTGGTGTAAAAGGAAAATTTTTATAGGACGTCAAGGTTCATCTAAAAAACCAAGTTATATGGTTTGAATGTTTGTATAGTCAAATTTATGGAGCTTTAAATTTTATAGTTTGTTCATTCATGGTGCTAAAATGTACATAATATTATTTAATAAAATTGTGCTTTAGTATAAGAATGTTTTGATGGGTGTATTGACTTGATCATATATTATAAATCCTATCGAGTGGACCCATGTTATTTATTTTCTTGATGAAGTGATAAATGGGTGAATAGGTCTCCATGAAACCTATAAGGGATAATAAGGCCCAATTAAAAGGCATAGCTACTTAAGTGTGACTCATAGATGCTATGGATGACCTATGATAATTCATTTGAGCTATGAATTAGCATGATTATATGTATTAAGGTTTAAATCAAGTATTATGACAGACCTAGATGTTGATATTCATGAATACTTTATAGAAGGTGGAGACCAAGGCATTTTTTTATAGACAATGATGCGTATGTGTTGAGATAGCAAAAGATAGAGGCAAAGGAAAGAGAACAGAGAAAGTGTGCTTAGTGGATGTCTTGAAGTGCATAGTATATTTATGATTAGAAAATAAGACTAGAGAGATATAAAAGGGTTTTTTGGATGCATTATTTATATGATCAAGGATCTCTCTCTCTCTCTCTCTCTCTCTCTCTCTCTCTCTCTCTCTCTCTCTCTCTCTCTCTCTCTCTCTCCTCTCTCTCTCTCTCTCTCTCTCTCTCTCTCTCTCTCTCTCTCTCTCTCTCTCTCTCTCTCTCTCTCTCTGTGAGTGTGTGAGTGTGTGTGTGTGTGTGTGTGTGTGTGTGTGTGTGTGTGTGTGTGTGTGTGTGTGTGTGTTGAGTTGAGATAAAGGTGTTATAAATTGTGTCTCCAATTAGATTGGTCTATAAATAGTGTTTTGGAGATGTGGATTTCATAAGGTGTTTTATGGGTGCTCAACATCTAGAAAAAATGTGCTAGTTCATACTTAGGGGTGGGTGATCCTTTTGAAGTGAGTGCTTTACTAAAACATCTAATGCTTTTTATCATCTTATAGTATAATTAGTCCATGTGTTTTCAATCATGAGAGTGGGTTTTATTCTCCATGAGGGTTTCTGACATAGATCTTATGTTATGTGTGTGATCTTGCATCATCTTGATTATTCACTATTATGAATATGTTTTATGATTTATAAATGCTTGTGGTCATTGATTAAGAGTTTAAAAGGATTACATTTGAATTTTCAAATATCTTTCATTATTGATTCACCCCCCTCTCAGTGATTGTACCTCCAACACAATCAATCTTACATCAACCAGAGAAAGAGTGGTGTGCCTTTTATTTTCTAAAATAAATGGTAATGGTATAATCAGAAAACCTTAAAAGATTTGATTGGTTTTCAAATAGAAAAGAATAATTTGGTAAGGTAAAAACACCATTCATGCTAGCTCTATTCATGAGAAATTATTCACTTATGAGGTGGCAGGAACTATTCAGACTAGTGAGGTGTCCACAACACTATACATGATGGATATGTGGCATGGGGTGCCACATTCCACTAAAGCATATTTAGGTACTTATTTTTGGCATCTAGTATGCATGTGGGTGTATATTTCATTTGGAAACAAGATAATATTTTATTAAGCTTTGTCAAAATGAGATTCCACTTGTTTTTGGAAGCACATGTGGAGTGAAGAATAACTTTTGAATTTTCCACTAGTTTTTGAAAGCACGTGAAAAGTACAGAACACAATGTTACTATTAAGGATAACTAATATTTTTTATTCTAATCCTTCCATGTGAGGGTTAGCATATTTTCTTGAGGAATACTCTTAGTCTTTTGTCTTTAGCTTCATCCAAGTGAAGAAATGCTTTATTTCTCTTATATTTTTATGCTTCCATGTGGAGTGGGTTGAATTTTAGGACTCCTTTGTTATTTTTCACATTCATATATTATTTAAATAATTGTAATCCTTTAATTATAGGGTCATCTAGTTTGGTAGAGATGATGAAAACCTCCTCTGTAAGATGTTACCAAGTTTGTGAGTGTTGTAGAAGAAACCTTTGAAAAATCTTTATGTACAAGTTTTGTATGTCTAGGGTAGCTTGAAAAGAAGCTTTGTTGAAAGTTTTTAGAGCATCCTTGGCATGGTGTGCATCCAAGTTTATTTTATTGTGGATAGTTAATCTTGCTGAAGCTTTTTGAGTTGTAAAAGAGTATGGATTAATAACATGACATTGTTGAATGTAATATAAATGTGTGTGTTTTGAAAAAGAGATGTTTATGTGATTGTAATCTCTATGTATTTATGTTTACATCAAGTGGTATTAGACCTCATGTGTGTGATGAAGAGGTCAAGTTGAGGACACATCATAATCATCTATTTTGAACTAGCTGATGTATATATAAAAAACTTATAAAATAAATCTAATCATAAAGCTAATCATTGAGATTATGTTTTAGTGAAGCAATAATCTTTAAATATCCAATATCAAACACTAGAATTGCTAATTTATAGCATAAAATATAACTTATCATTAATTTAAATACACAAAAAAAATTAATAAAGAATTCAATGACACATATGATAGATTTTTTTAAGTTGGGTCGTCATGAAATACATGCATATTCTAGCTAATCTAAAATAATGTACTAAACGATGGATAATTCACTAAGAACAAAAATGGTCATTAATTTTTTTTGATACATAATGTGCTTGTTGAAAATAAACTTTGTATAAAATCATGTTTATTTTTATCTATTTCAATTCCCTAAGTATAATATAAATACAAGAACTAACCATTACACAAACCTTGTTTTTTTCCTTGTCTCCTAAAATTATCCAAGAGTTGTTGGAGATAACATTAAAATATATACTTAAGGAACAATACATAGATCTTAAATCTCTAGATAATATATTCGCTCCAAGATGCTTATTAATTTGTAATTTGATCATACATATAACTTATAACACCACATTGGGAATTTTATATTTGAAATTCTATAGTAGAATTTTTATTTATATATACATTGTTAATGTTTGGAGAGTGGTTGAATAAATGAAGTTATATAATAGATTATTCTACATCATATTTGAATAGTTTTTAATCAAATATCAATCATCTCTCTAAGAATATAGAATTTTTTAAACAATATTTTGGTAAAATCGATACAAAATTATATAATACATGTAATCATATCAAGGTATAGATAATTAGTAGACTATCTAAATACTTAAATTCAAGGGTTGGCCATTGATTACTCAACACTCAAATTTTATTTGATAGATGAAAACTTATATAATACATATAATCATATCAAGTTACAAACAATTATTAAACACTCCTAATGTGAAAATTCTAGGGTTAGAATATTCACATTTCATAACCACTTCATAATCTTTATTTGTAAGTTCAAGGTCAACCCAAAAGAACCCAAAGGGTACTATTTATTTATTTATTTTTAGTTTAAAATATGAAATATAAATTTTCCTAAACACAAGGATTGAAATGAAATTATTTATGACAGCCACAAAAATATTGGAGTTGTCTTAACCACAAAAATGACTTTAAATTATAATGAATGTTGTCCCAATATTCTTATATATAAATGTAGTATTAATTTATTATGAATAGTTATCATAATATTTTTAGTGAATTGATTTTTGTATGAACATTTGCATGTGACTTTGTATACACATATGCGAATGAATTTCTATGCATATGAAAATTTGTATCATCATATATGTAATCTAGAATGTTTTTTCACATAATCCAATGTTTTATATTTCTTGATATTCCATAAGTTGGATTATTTTTAGAACATTCATTAATCCAATCATATGAAGATACACTATTAATATCATAATTTTATATATAATTCATAAAATCATAGAATAGAACAATCCAAAACATATAATAAGAAAAATGAAATTTTTAGTATAATAAAATTGAAATTCCATTTATATTATGTAGTATATCATGTTTTCTTAATTAAAAGAGTTTGGGAACATATATAGATTATAATTATTTAATTTATTATTATCAAAAAACCATATTTTGTGATAGGGAAATATTTTAAAAATAATGATCATGTTTAGAAAACTATAATTAGCCAATAAGGGGATCGGGTTAAATTATCAAATGGGGTTTGCTAATTGTGATAGACACATGCATGAAATGATCAATTTTAAATTATAAAGGGAATATTAGTTATTATATATGTAATATATTGTATTAAAACTTGTAAAATATTTAATCATAATATGCCACATAAAATTTGGTAATTGGTCACGTCGTCACAATTTCTTGTCCAACTTATTTTATAATAAATTAATTAAAAAGTTTATTTTCCACTAAACTAAACATGCCAAACAAAAATGTTGATGTCTTATGCTCATATGCTACATAATTTAATATGTTGTATATGCCAATGAAATATAGGTATGGTTATATGTACCTTGAAGTTAGGGTGTAGAAAAATTGGGCCTTCTTCCCTAAAAAATTTAAATGCATCAAGAAAAACCAATAAAAACAAACACATGTGAATAATTTTATGAGGTATGGGAGGACTTCATGGTATCATTTTACATTATAGTTTGATTTTTATTTTGTGTTTATGACAAATTTTAGAATCAAGTAAAACTTCTATGGTTTGATGTGTCATCTCACTCACCCTTACTAATTTTAGTTCTCACCCTTAAGTTACACTCATGATTTGAAACTTGCATCATTTTATCTTTATTTTAAATGATTTTTATATTTATTAGGTATAAAAATACTACAATAATGTGCCAAGTCCTTGCAGGAAATGAAAAAAGTATTTAAATATTTTTTAATTATTTATCATAGAGAGAACATTTTTTTGAAGTGAAATTACTTAAGAATAGGTATGAAACTATTGAATTGTTAGGGTAAATTAGTCCATAGTAATAATATTTATCATTAAAAATATGAGCATTCATGTCTATGGAATATATCATGATGAAAATAAACTCACACTAAGCTTATAACCACAAATATTCTTTAATTAATCATAATACATGAATACTTCACACCAAGGAGGATCTGTAAAGCTTATAAATAAAGATTATACTTTTCACCACATATAGCTTAGGCTACTATCACGAGCCTAATTGTAGACACCGCAAACATGTCTGCACCTTGGTTCTCCCCCTTGGCCCTTTCTCCCACCTAGTCCCCCTTGGCCCTTTCTCCCACCTAGTCCTCCTTGGTCCCTAACCCACCTAGGGCTTATTAATTAGAAATTAACATCTATTTTTAATTAAATTAGGCCCCCTTTCCACCCTACCCTTGCCACCTTGGATCCTCCCTTGAATCCCTCCACCTTCCCCCTAGCATTTATTAGGCCAAATCTCACCATTATATCCCCCCTCGTCCATTTTGGCATCCTCGTGACCGTTCTGCCCATGACCCCTCGCTCGGCGGCGTGCAAGAGTGGGCAGAGGCTATTTTTAGCCTCTGTGCCCATCCTGCGACCGCCGACGTCGGCGACCCTTCGGCCGACGTCGGTGAAACTGCCAGCGTCGGCAGCCTTCATTATCCCCTTCTGCATCCGTTGCACCCCCTGGACTCTTGAGCTCGAAAACGGATTCTCTTGACGCTTTGGCTTTGATCTCTCCTCTGTCTTGACCTCGTGCAATAGCAGCAACAGGTGAAAAGGCCCTGGATCAGCATCTTCTCCTTGCAGCAACTCTTCTGTGGCTCCAGCAACATCTTCTTCTCTCTTCATTCAGCAAGCTAAAGGTAAGCTAGTCTGGGTTTTTTATTTCATTTTATTCATTCATCTATATTCTATTGTCTTTTGCTCCCTCTGTCCTTCCCCCTTGAGAGGCTGCAAAGCCTTCTCAGGCCCCATCCTCTGTGAATCCTCCTCTTCCCTATCCTCTGTGTCTCTTTCAACTTCCTCACCCCTCTGCCAAAAAGACCTTGCAACAGGTACCCAACCCGAACCAGACCACTCCCCAATCCATCCAAACTTGTCCCCGTTCAGTCTCAGACCTGTCCACAGTCCAGCAAGCAACCCAGACCCGACTACAGGCCACAACCCCGACCGACGCCGGTCACTTCCAACCGACGTCGGCAGGATAGCCGACGCCGGCAGATCAGATAACCGACGCCGGCGACATTTCCGACCTCGGCGACTGTCTTCAGCCCAACAGCGCTTTCAGGTAATCATTTTGTTTTCTTCTTTCCTTTCTACTTCCTTTGTCATTTCTGTATTCTGGCATTCTGTCTTTTATCAGTCACTTATTTCATCAAAACAGTGGGTTGACCTCCCTTAAGGAAGTTTTTACACTTCTGGGAACAAGCCTTTTGCTTGGCAACCCACTGCCTATCTGTCTAACGTTTTTCTTGTCCTACTTTCCTTTTTTCTTGCAGGTGTCATTCCTCCACAGCTAAAGAGGAGTGCTCACAAACGTCTGGATTTACGGTGCGCAATCTTTAGTCCAGGTACTTCCAAGCCTTGTCCATTACTTCTTTAGTTTCTTCTTTCTCTTAGATCTAAAAGCGAAATTTTGAGTGGAAACATTCTGGCACGCCCGGTGGGACCCTAGGTTCCTCCTGGGTTCCTTTTTCTTTTTCATTCATTTAGGTGCATTTAGGCTCCTTCTCTCTTATCTCTTTCTTCTATTCCAAATGACACTATAAGCGGGACTAAAACGAACCTTTCTTCCTTGCATTCTAGACTAGTCTATCATACTCTTGTCCCTTTCTCCATCTTGTCTTCATAACAACATCACATTTCGACTTGGGCATTAAAACATATTGCACTTTCATTTCTGCTTGTGCTTGCATTAGTCCACATCTAGTAACTTAGGCGCATATTGAATGAACCATAGACACTTGATGTTACACTACCGAATCACATGCACTAAAACACACATATAACTTACTTGAGACAAGGCCCGACTGGGATTTCATCCCCCAGCAGATACCTTACCCGTCCCGGTGACCCTACTTGGATTTCATCACCAAGGGGGAAGCCCACTCCGTTCTCTGGCAGAGGATAAACTCTAGGCGAGGTATATCTTGGCTAAGCGAGACCAGCTAACCACTGGAATCGTGAAGTGAGTGGAGCTTGCTCCTTAGCACCAGGCCACGTACCAGACCCTAACACAGATCTTTGAGCACCTAAAACAACACCTGAAACCATCTTTAGACTGCCTTCTTCTAGGACCCATTTTTCAGCCAATCTCCCCAAACATCCATCTAAGGCATAAGCCACAAGTTTCCAAGGTTAATTCCTAGGATTTATCGCTTAGGCTTGTCTGTCTTTCTCTGTTTTCCTCTTCTCATCTGTTTGTTTGAGTGTGTGAGGACGCTTTCTTCTTTGTTTTTCCAAGAACCTTTTGGCTCTCTGGAAAACACAGTGACCGACATCGGTTCTGCCATCGACGTCGGCTTCCCCTGTCACCGGCATCGGTTCTGATACCGACGTCGGCTTCATCTATTACCGGCATCGGTTATCTGACCGACGCCGGCCTGATTTCCTACCGACATCGGTCTCTGTCACTGTCCTTTTTTTCAAAACCAGCAACCTGAAGCCTGTCTTTTCTCTGTCAAAGACTCCATCCTGGTTTTTTGGAACTGAGCAACACAGTTCCTGAGACCTGAACCTTCTTTGCCTTGCATGGTTTTGACTCGTAGCCAAGCCAAAGCTCTTGTCAACCACGCTAGCCGTCAACCACTTCCGTCCACCCCGTCCGTGACCAAGCCTACAATGGAGTTCAACTCGGAGACCGAAAGAACTCCCATTCATCCAACCTCGCCGTAGACTCCCATTGTCCAAGAAGGGGACCAAGACTTCGCGCGATTCTTGGACCTCAACGTCAAGGCCTTGCAACATTATCTCGCGCATAGCCGAACGCGAGACTCCTTGGGCAATCCAATCTATGGAATGCCAACCTCCCTTGTCGCGACTACGGCTGTATCGACAGCATCCGTAGTTCAACCTTCGGACACCCAAGCCATCGCTTTGACCACTGACCAGACTTTGACCAATCCCCCAGGTGTGGCCTCTCCCTCTATCATTGGGCCCACTTCCACCGGGGTTCCGGCCTCTTGTCAACCTCAACCCGCTCAACCACTATCCACTCCATTTCAAAACCTTGTTGTCTCTATCTCGCCTACCCTGGCCCCTATCAACACCAGGGTGGCTTCTTACCCCTTGGCCCCCGTTACCACAGTCCAACCTCTCGTGGCAACAACGGGCCCAGCTATGTCTTTTAACCAACCACCTTTAGCATCCACCTCTGCCCCTGCGATTAGTCATCCGTACATTCTACAACCGACTATGTCGCTCGCCTCCTCTAACCTCTTCCAAGCGCCCTACAACTTAGGGGGCGCGCAACCCGTCAATCCGTCGGCAGACATCATCAAGATGCTGATGGACAAGATGACCAGTCTTGAGACCTCTGTTTCCGGCTCGCGCAACACTCTTTCATACGAGCAAATCTGTAACGAGCCCATTCATCCTTCCGTCCCAATCAGACCATATCCTAGCCAGTGGGAGCTTCCGAAGTTTTCTCGCTTTTAAAACAAGGAAGACCCCCAACAACACTTGCGGGCATTCAGACACGCCTGCTACCTCATTGGCCATGACGATGCGTTACTCTTACGCACCTTTCCTATGTCTCTCTCGGGTGCTGCACTTGACTGGTACAGCTCCCTTCCTAGCCATTCTCTCTTCTCATTCACGCAATTGGCTCAGCTATTCCTCGATCACTTTTCTATCAACATAACCAAGAAAGTCTCAATCACGGACCTCTATTCTATTCGGCAATTCGAGGATGAGTCCATAGCCGACTTCGTTGCTTGATGGAGAGGCCTTATCAACCAACTCTCCTTTTCCTTGCCCCAGGCTGAGCTTATTGAACTCTTTTCTCAAGCCTGTGCCCGACATATCTCTTCCACCCTGAGGGTTCAAACTTTCCGCACTTTTGACGAGGCCTTCACGATGGCCCGCAAACTAGAGTTGCGTGCCATCGAGGAGAACAAAGTCAAGTTGCAGAATAAGAATCCCAGCTCTAAGGCCAATGACTCTTCCTCTGCCAAGCCATCATCATCCAATTCTAAATCCAAGGCTTTAGCTAATGCCGTGGTTGTCAGACCTTCATCTTCTTCGACCAATCAGCCTGAGCCCTCTACATCTCAGAGCGCTACTCGGCAATTCCAGCAAAGATACATGCAGTGACGATATACTCCTCTCGGAGAATCATATGCGTCTGTGCTGGAAAAGCTTCTTAAGCAGGGGGCCCTCAATCTCCCTCAAGCCCGACCTCCACCGCAATTCGATCCCTCACACGCCATCCCCGCGTGGTATAGGGAGCATGACTTCTGCAGCTTCCACCGTGTTAAGGGCCATGACACGGAGAACTGCAAAACCTTTAAGAACATAATACAAGACATGCTCGAAAAGGGGGATCTCATCTTAGACAATCCAAATGCACCCCCTAATCAGGCCATCGACATCTTCAAATAACCTTTCCCCAATCATCCGCCAACTCAGAACAACATCCAGACTTTAATTGACGACAATCATGAGCACAATGTTCGAACAGTCAATACGGTCTCCCCTTTCGTCCCCAATCAACCTCTTGAGGTTAGTCCATCAATCAGTCCATCACATGTGGACGAACCTCTCTCCCCGGCTAGTTCTCCATTGACCTCTCTCATCTTGGAGGACGCCTCGGCCTTACCTGCACCTCCGGTCTCGCCATCCCCCGTTCTATTGCCTATGGAGGACCCGACCCTTCTTACTCCTCAGCTGCAAGTGGAGGGCCCCGTCATCCCTGCCCTTTCCCCGCTGGAGGAGCCTCGCTCCCCAGTTTCTTCTCCACCCAGGGAAGAACCTGTCCCTCCTTCGTCCTCATCTAAATCTGTCATGACTTCACCATACCTTGCGTCTAAGACCACTACACCCGTCTCGTCTTCAACCTCGCAACCATCAACATCTTCCTCTCAGCCATTTTCCCGGTTAGTGGAGAAGATTGAACTTCTCCCTCCGCGAAAAGTGACGCCTCAGGGGTTGTGGGAGCGTCTTAAATCCCTTCAACATACCCGCGCCCTCTCATCACATGCCGCTAATCCTCCCAAGGTGGAATCTCGTCAGACTCTTGACAAAGACCAGACCCTCAAACCTCAACCAAACCCGTCCAAACCAAAGCCTGCATCTATCTCGTCCAAACCCATCAAGTCATTTGGCGTTCGTCCTGTCTCCACCCTCACTCACCCGCAAGTGAAGGTGGACCTAGGCCAGACCTCGACCAGCAGTACTCTTCCAACCAAGTCAAAAAAGACTGCTAGACCGCAGAAACGAACGCCTCCTTTTCCGTCACCGTTGCCATCTATTTTGGGCCCCCATCCTTCGACCTTGGCTAGCATCCTTCCCACTCCGACCTTCAACCAAAACTCGTTGCCTCCTTTGCTTCCTCTGCCTACCTCCAGTCGTCCCTCTCCTAAAAAGGCGTTCTCAATCACCAGGCCAGAGCCATCTCCATCTGTCACCGCGCCATCAACCCATAAGGTGGTACAGAAACCTCTTCTAACCTCGCCTAAGCAAAAGTCACCAACCTCGCGCATATCAAATAGCACGGACCCTCTATTGGGCTCATACTCGTCAATATTGCGCCGACTTCTCCAGACTTCCGACATAACCCTTCCGCCCATCAAGCCTTTCCAACCTCTCGGGTCCAAGCCCTCCTGGTTCGACAATACGAAAATTTGCTTATATCATCGTACACCAGGACACGACACCGAGACTTGCTGTGCCCTCAAGGCCGTCATCCGCCGCCATATGGAGAAGGACACTCTTCTCCTTGAGGACACTCTTGACCAGACCCTGACTCCTTCCTGTCCAACTTCTTCAAACACGTCAACATCTCACCAGCAAAACATGACCCCTTCTTTGCCTCCCATTTTCGAAATCAATGCCATCCGTATAACCACTAGGTCGCAGCAGGACAAGGCCAAAGCAAAAGCTGCCATTCCTTGGACCTATCCCTTCGTCAAGCCACCCCTTGCGCCCAAGCCTAAAATTTCTATCCTTGGCGCGTCCCAACCTTCTTCATCTTCCTCTTCTGGACCAATTCACAACTCCATGCTAAAGCAGCTTCACCAGACACCGGTGAAGATGTCTCTTTACGACCTTATCCAAACTTTGCCTCAGCACCGTCAAGCCCTTATCCAAGCCTTGCAGGCAGCGGAGGTCCAACCCGAGGACCCCCAACCACTCGCTGCCCTCGTCCATTCTTTATCTCCTGTCAACTCCATCACATTCAGCGATTCTGAGATTCCCACATCTAACACGGAAGATCAGGACGCCGCCCTCTTCATCACTGCCTATGTCGATCGAACGCGCATCAAACGCGTTATGATCGACGGCGGCGCTAGCATCAACATAATCTCTACCCACGCCTTTAATCAGCTGGCTCTTCCCAAGAACTGCGTCTCCAAAACTGACGCGATCTTACGCTCTTTTAACGACACCACCGCCACGACCATTGGCACAGTCATCCTCCACATTCGCGTAGGCCCACGCACAGTCCCGGAGCTCTTCTATATCATCGAAGGAGAGTTTCAATACAACCTTTTACTGGGCTGACCTTGGATCCGTGCTATGGCCTGTATCCCCTCCACCCTGCACCGTTGTGTGAAGTTTGAGCATGACGGGCAAGTCCACACCATTCCCGCTGACCCTTCACCCTTCAAGACTTGAAACACCACCTATCGTCCTAACGACGTCCTCATTCCCATCAAGCCGTCCACTCCAGCACCGCCTCCATCTGCGGAAGCTTCGACCAGTTCGCAATCGGCGGTTGCCCTCACCCCTCCTCTTCAAGCGCCGACCAAGGACCCCATGGAAGACATCTTCCAACGACTATCACTTGGGGAATACCGCTTGTTGACCCTCGACATGTTCCAAACTCCACAAGAGTATGGACGCCTTCACCTCAGTCCTAATTACGACCCTCGAATCGACACGGTCTTACCTTATGGTCCTCCTCACTTCCAATCCAACTTTGTCTATGGGGGGCTTAATCAAGCCCCTACCTACAGCACTTCTCTTTCTTCACCTCGACCTTTCACATCTGATTTCTCGTTTCTTGGCAACCCCGCCTTTGTACACACTTACCTTCACAGGTGTGCATGGAAGGGTTTTGGTTTTGAACGTTATGAGCAGGGCTCCCATCAGCCCATCGAGCCGCTCAATGATCACGATACCAAGAAACGGTATGGCCTGGGATATCATGACCCCACTCAGGCTCCTTCCGACCTTTGTCCCAAACCAACCATTGACCAATCTCTTTCAGACTCGCCCATTTCTCCTTCGTCACCTACGGAGTCGGTGGTTTCCATCCCTCCTAGTTTTTTTTTTCATAAACACCATCCGCCTGGAACCCCTGACCTATCAGCTCAATGGGGTGCCCAGGTCTCTCCCTCTCATCTTTCCTAGCATGGTAGAGGATGAGTCGGCAACCATTCACACTGTCCACTGCGTTGACGATGACGCCATCCTTTCCTACATGGGTGCCGATGACTCTTTCGTCCAGCGTTTCCTCCCTTCCGAGACCCAGGTTATGTTAAATGAATCCACCATTGACATCAACCTCCCTTCTTCTTCTGATGTTCCTCACGTCTTAAAGATTGGCCAATCTTTAGACACTCAGGAGCAGCTTGACTATGCCCAGTTCCTTTCCAACCATAGCAAGGCCTTTGCCTGGACTTACAGCGACATGCCTGGCATCGACCCTACCATTGCCACCCATAACATTGTCACCAAACCAGAGGCTAAGCCTGTTAGGCAGAAGCTTCGAAAGATGCATCCTCGCGTTGCGCTTCTTGTCAAAGAGGAGCTTCAGCGCCTTCTTTCTGTCTCCTTCATCCAACCCATCGATTATCCACAGTGGGTCTCTAACATCGTCCCAGTTACTAAAGCAACTGGGGGGATTCGGATCTGCACGGACTATCGCGACCTTAACCTAGCCTGTCCCAAAGACGACTTTCCTCTTCCTAACATCGACCAGCTTGTTGATCTCACGGCCGGCCATGAGATGCTATCTCTCATGGACGGGTTTTCAGGATACAATCAAATCCTGATCGCACCGGAAGACCAGCACAAGACTACCTTTATCACCCCATGGGGGACTTTTTGCTATCGAGTCATGCCTTTCGGCCTAAAAAATGCTGGTGCCACTTATCAATGCGCCATGACTTACATTTTCCATGATCTCCTCCACAAAATCATGGAGGACTATGTGGATGACCTTCTTGGCAAGTCCAAGCTCCGCCGTGACCACTTGACCATTCTCACAATCATCTTCTCTCGTCTCCTTCAATACAATGTCCGCCTCAACCCCAAGAAGTGTGTCTTTGGGGTCCTCTCAGGCAAACTTCTCGGCTTCATCGTTTCTTTCCGTGGTATCGAGATAGATCCCACCAAGATCCACGCTATTCTCAAAATGCCGCCCCTGACCAATCTCAAGCAGCTTCGCAGTCTACAAGGGAAGCTCCAATCCATTCGCCATTTCATCTCGCAACTTTCAGACCGCTGCCAACCTTTTTATTACCTCCTTAAGAAGGACGTCTCCTTTAAGTGGGATGAGAACTATCAAGAGGCTTTTGAGGCCCTCAAAGGCTATCTGGTCTCTCCACCAGTCCTCATTCCACCTAAGGACGACCAACCCTTCTACCTTTATATCTCTGCTACCAACCATTCGTTAGGTGCCATGATCGCGCACCGAGACGAGCATCATCGCGAGCAAGCGGTTTACTACATCAGCCGAACACTGGTCGACTATGAAACTCGGTATACTCATACTGAGAAACTCTGTTTGGCATTAGTCTTTTCTGCTACCAAGCTCCGCCACTATCTTCTCAACCACAAAACCTTTGTCGTCACTCACACTGACCCTCTCAAGTACATGCACTCCAAGCCATACCAGAATCAACGTATGGCTCGGTGGCTCATGCTGCTTGCTGAGTT
The DNA here is from genome assembly GCA_037957365.1 of Torreya grandis. Taxonomy (NCBI): domain Eukaryota; kingdom Viridiplantae; phylum Streptophyta; class Pinopsida; order Cupressales; family Taxaceae; genus Torreya; species Torreya grandis. Next base: position 1,422,030 of record JARHVA010004427.1, on the reverse strand, counting down.
TGACTTCGAATTCATCCAACAAAAATCTGTCAAGGGGCAAACCATTGCTGACCAACTGGCAGATGCCCCTCTTCCCGACAACCGACCTTCACACTGTGAGTTCCCTGACGAGTCTATCGCCACACTTTCCACCGATGACACCATCCACCAGATGACTATGTTCTTTGACGGTTCCAAATGTCAACTCGGTGGGGGTGCGGGGGTCATCCTCATCCCACTCGACGGGGAGCCCTTGCCTCTATCTTTCAAGCTTGACTTCGATTGTACCAATAATATGGCCGAATACGAGGCCTTAATTTTGGGACTTCAGACTGCCCTTTCTCTCCACATCAAGTCTATCAACATCTTCGGCGACTCGCAGCTCGTCGTTAATCAAGTTAACGGTTCATATCTCTGTAAAAATGAAGTTTTACAGAGGTATAAGAATCGTGCTGACACTCTTTTGGCATCTTTCGACCATTACCTCTTACAGACTATTCCACACTCTACGAACAAGTTTGCCGACACCATGGCTTCTCTTGCTTCGCATATCCCGTCTTCATCATCATCATCCCGCCTTTTTGTCACAGTGCATCGCATACCCTTGCCTTCATACATCTCTCCTCACATCGACCATATCAATACTGTCAATTCTAGCCCACAAGATGACTGGTATAAGCAACTTGTGGACTACTTGTCTCTTTCTGTCACTCCTCCCAACCTCTCTAGCAATGCGCGATGAGCTTTCATCAAGCGCACAGCTCGCTATACCATGCTAGGGGGCCTTCTCTATAAACGAGGCTTCGACAGCCTCCTTCTTCGCTGTCTAACCTCCACTGAAGCTCCTCGAGCCATAAAGCAAGTCCACGACGGGATTTGTGGTGGACACTTCAGTGGAAACTCGGTTGCCAAGCGTCTCCTTCGCCTGGGTTATTATTGGCCCACCCTTCATCAAGACTGTAGCGATTATGTTCAGCGTTGCATCAAGTGTCAGCAGCACTCTAACCTGCTTCATCTCCCCAGTCACGCCTTGCAAGTCGCTCAGGATTTTTGGCCTTTCTCTCAGTGGGGCTTGGATCTCATCGGTGAGATCAACCCTCACTCGTCTCTTCGTCATCAGTCCATCATCACTACCACTGAGTATTTCACCAAGTGGGTGGAAGCCATTCCTCTCATCTCCACAAAAACCGACAAAATTGTCGACTTCATCAGTAGCCACATCATCTGTCGTTTCGGTGTCCCTCACAAAATCATCACCGACAACGGCAAGTCCTTCAAAAACAAGACTGTCCAAAAACTATGCGACTCATTTGCCATCAAACTCAGCTTTTCTTCGCCTTACTACCCACAAGCAAATGGGCAGGCCGAGGCTTCCAACAAAATTCTCACCAAAATTCTCATGAAGGTGGTCGACGATACAGGAAGGGATTGGCACGTTCATATCCCCTTCGCTTTGTGGGCCTACCGCACTAGCATTCGAACCTCTACGGGTGCTACCCCCTTTTCTCTCATGTACGGAACAGAGGCTGTCTTACCTCTCGAGGTATAGATCCCGTCTCTCCGCATCTCCCTGCATGACATTCTCTCCAACGACGACTTTCGTCAGGATCGCTTAGCTCAACTTGAGTTACTCGATGAGCGTCGTCTTGCTGCCCTTATTCATCTCCATGTCTACCAAAGTCGCATAAAGCGGGCCCACGACAAAAATCTGTGAGAACGAGATTTCAACATCGGAGACCTCGTCCTCAAAGAGAATCAGCACGTGACCAATATGGAGCAAAGTAAACGAGGTAAATTCGCCCCCAATTGGCTTGGACCTTTTATCATCACGCACAAGTATGGGTCAGGGACTTATCGTCTGTCTTCCCTCGACGGACAGCCAGAACCTGAGCCTCTTAATGCGTTGCATCTTCGACCTTTCTTCTGTTAGTCGCGTACTCGTCTACTTGACACGTAACTTAAGCTCGTCCCTTGAGCAATCCTCGTCCTCTTAATCCTCATCCCTTTCAACCCTATTCCCCTTTAACAAGTCCTCTACAACCCTTTTAGGATGCAGTGGTGCTTTGTCCTAATAAAAAGGGGCGTCCTTGAGCTTCTACAGTCTTGTCCGTGACTCTCATTCCTATCAATAAATCCAAATCAAGATGTCAAAACATATCCATGGTCACTAAATCAAGTCAAGTCAAATCAAAAAGACAGACTGATCCCTCGAAGGACAGCTGTACTATCATTGCTGTATTACTAGACTGATCCCTTGAAGGACAGCTAGGCCAACTTTTCAAACATTATTAAGAAAAAATATAGACCACTCCCTCGAAGGATGGCTATGACTACTCTGGCAATAAACAGCACTTTTCTTAGAAGCTTCCCGCATCGATCAGCTTCGCAACATGACCATTACATCAAGTGACATCTCTATGCAGGCTTCCCGCATCGATCAGCCTGACTCAAAAAAAAAAAAAACGAGTCACGGACATTAGCTTGTAGTTGTCTCAGGGTCTCCTACAAAAGGGGCAAGGTTATTCCTGCTCTTAAACTGGGTTACCCTATCCCCCTTCTATCACCGGCTCAAGGGACTTCGAGCTCACTTTAATGTCAAAGTGATTCGATTACCGTTCTAACTCAACACTGGTCATTGACGCAATGCACGAACGGGGCTTTTGTTCTAATAACCCCTATCTATGCTTCTTTTCTGGTCCTTGTCAATGAAAGAGCAATTTGCCTTTCACCTTTTCTCTACACTTTGGTCACGCTTTGGCCACGTCAATTATCGACTCATCCTTAAACCCAGCCAACTTCAACATTTTTTTCAAACCAACCTCGACATTTCCAACATGACATCAGGGATCATCCTTGTCCTTTTCGCATAGTTTCTATGGACACCAATACCCATGGAAACTATCGACCAGACCCAATTTATGTTAAGCATAAACCAATACTTGCTGAAGCATAAATAGACCTTCTATTCATTTCTAGCATACATCCATCACGACTTTGGAAACTTGCTAGGGATGAAAGACTCTCGACCACTTCTACAGAAGACACCATCTGTAGCATCCTTTTATCCTCATCTTTTTATCCTCATCATTTCGACGCTTGACCACATCCAATCATCAACCATTTTGACCCTCGCAGTCCGAACTACATTGGTCTGAGGCCCTACGACCAGGGCTATGTAGGCAGCACTCAGATAACACATCTTCTGAGGTTAGCTTGACCACCCCCGTTTGTTCGTCTCTATGATGGACAAACCTTCTCTTCTTTGACTCTTATCACACCCAACTTCGTCAACTTTGACCAAGACCAATCATTTCCTTTGACCAAGACCAATCATAGACCTTTGACTAAGACCAATCATAGACCTTTGACCAAGACCAATCATCGACTTTGACCAAGACCTATCAATCCCTCTGACCCTCCCTCCCTTTTAGGCAGAACTACATCGGCCTGAGGCCCTGTCACCAGGGCTATGTAGGCAGCACTCAGTTGACATGGGGTCTTCTGGGGTTAGCTCGGCCGCATCCTTTCGTCTATCCATCCTCTTGACCAATGACCATTGGCGATCATGCCTATCTCCTTCGACCTCGACCACTTCCAAGACAATGTTGCCTTGGTTGTTTTTGCGTGTATGCTATTCCACGGCTGGTTAGCAGAATTGTCCGCAGACTTTTTTTTTTTTTTTTGACCCTTCACAAGTATAGGATCGCGAGCCAGTTGATCCCCACTACTTGTGACTTTTTCGTGTTTCAAGGAGCACTTCCTGAGCCCTGGATACCTGGAACACGATGACCATTTGGAGCTTCAGCTTAGATTGAGTGACCCGATCAGCAGACGACTAAATGCTGGGGCCCGGTTACTTCAATTTTGGCACTCCTTGACCCTTGACCATGCGACAATTTGACCCGACCATCCCGTGACGTGGTATACGTGCAATCACGACTTTTGCAGCATTTTCACTCACCTCTCTCTTTCTCATTCACCTTTTGTCAAATCAGCACCCGACATCAGGTTCCTTCTCTCGACTCCTGCTTTGAGGGGGAATACATCATCCTTCACCTGGGGCAACCACTCCCTGTTTTTGTCTTGCAGTTCGTTCAGAACAACCAACAAGACAAAAAGGGGCAAATGTAGACACCGCAAACGTGTCTGCACCTTGGTTCTCCCCCTTGGCCCTTTCTCCCACCTAGTCCCCCTTGGCCCTTTCTCCCACCTAGTCCTCCTTGGTCCCTAACCCACCTAGGGCTTATTAATTAGAAATTAACATCTATTTTTAATTAAATTAGGCCCCCTTTCCACCCTACCCTTGCCACCTTGGATCCTCCCTTGAATCCCTCCACCTTCCCCCTAGCATTTATTAGGCCAAATCTCACCATTATATCCCCCCTCGTCCATTTTGGCATCCTCGTAACCGTTCTGCCCATGACCCCTCGCTCGGCGGCGTGCAAGAGTGGGCAGAGGCTATTTTTAGCCTCTGTGCCCATCCTGCGACCACCGACGTCGGTGACCCTTCGGCCGACGTCGGCGAAACTGTCGGCGTCGGCAGCCTTCATTATCCCCTTCTGCATCCGTTGCACCCCCTGGACTCTTGAGCTCGAAAACGGATTCTCTTGATGCTTTGGCTTTGATCTCTCCTCTGTCTTGACCTCGTGCAATAGCAGCAACAGGTGAAAAGGCCCTGGATCAGCATCTTCTCCTTGCAGCAACTCTTCTGTGGCTCCAGCAACATCTTCTTCTCTCTTCATTCAGCAAGCTAAAGGTAAGCTAGTCTGGGTTTTTTATTTCATTTTATTCATTCATCTATATTCTATTGTCTTTTGCTCCCTCTGTCCTTCCCCCTTGAGAGGCTGCAAAGCCTTCTCAGGCCCCATCCTCTGTGAATCCTCCTCTTCCCTGTCCTCTGTGTCTCTTTCAACTTCCTCACCCCTCTGCCAAAAAGACCTTGCAACAGGTACCCAACCCGAACCAGACCACTCCCCAATCCATCCAAACTTGTCCCCGTTCAGTCTCAGACCCGTCCACAGTCCAGCAAGCAACCCAGACCCGACTACAGGCCACAACCCCGACCGACGCCGGTCACTTCCAACCGACGTCGGCAGGATAGCCGACGCCGGCAGATCAGATAACCGACGCCGGCGACATTTCCGACCTCGGTGACTGTCTTCAGCCCAACAGCTCTTTCAGGTAATCATTTTGTTTTCTTCTTTCCTTTCTACTTCCTTTGTCATTTCTGTATTCTGGCATTCTGTCTTTTATCAGTCACTTATTTCATCAAAACAGTGGGTTGACCTCCCTTAAGGAAGTTTTTACACTTCTGGGAACAAGCCTTTTGCTTGGCAACCCACTGCCTATCTGTCTAACGTTTTTCTTGTCCTAGTTTCCTTTTTTCTTGCAGGTGTCATTCCTCCATAGCCAAAGAGGAGTGCTCACAAACGTCTGGATTTACGGTGCGCAATCTTTAGTCCAGGTACTTCCAAGCCTTGTCCATTACTTCTTTAGTTTCTTCTTTCTCTTAGATCTAAAAGCGAAATTTTGAGTGGAAACACTAATATATCTTAAGAATGTCATGGATCACAATCCATTTATAGAAATATAAGACAAGTGATAGAAAACACAAAGGAGTTAGAAAGATGCACCACCCTTCACATTTTGTAATAGTAAGGAATAGTGGAAAATGTCTCCCATATGTGGTAAGTGATCCCAAGCATGAATTTTACTTTTGGCTGAATCTCCATCATCAAGTTACACTAAGGTATGTCATTACACTTCACATGGATGATCAATGTAAAATAGTGGTCTTGGTCTTCCACTTGAAGAGGAGTAAAAAAAGGTAAAGAGTAACCTTTTTGACAAGAGATTAATTCAAATTTATGGATACCCACTATAAAATATCCCCACACCCATCTATATCAAATAAAATTAGATGTCCTCTGTGCCTTTATGGATAACTATGCAACACCTACCACCTCACTAGTATGAATAGTGACTACCACTTCATGAGCATGAATAGTGAGATTTTACTTTATCATCATGAGTAATGATCAATAATAATAATGATTTATTTATTCACATAATTATCTGCTAGTTGAAAATAAATCATATTCTACAAGTTGTTCTAATTCTATTCAAAAAATTGTAATCTCACACAAACATGAACACATTAACACACATATTATTCTATTTTTGGTTGATGCTATATTTTAAAAACTCTTGGTTGTTCCTGCATCAAACTCTTGAGGTTTTAGAAAATTGAGATACTAATCATGTGGATGGGATAATTTTTAGAACCACTCTTTGTGTCATGCATCGTAATTACCATGACATTCTATTCTAACACACCAAATAATATAACTATTTATTCTTATTCCTTATCCATTTCTAACTCCTACTTTCTAGTTTTATTCCTTTTCTCTTATAATATCTTCTCCTTTTATCTCTCCTTATAGTATTGGACCCACCATAACTTGTCCACCTCTTATAAAGGTTTATCCATATCTTATTTTATTCACTTATGGTTTGAAATCCACTCTCATCCATCCACCACCACCAAGATATGCTATCATGCATATCACTCTCACATGTGAGCTCAAAATCATCATTATCCATCCAAATCCACCTAAGTCTCACTTGGCTATTTTCATAAATTGTCCAACCAATTTTTATGTCACTCATAACATCACGTAATGATGTTTGTAGCTTTACAGACATGCTTGCCAATTCATCTACCACTCCATCAAGCACCAAGGAAATTTTTTCTAACTCCTCTTTAATTATTTCATGCTACTCATATATTTGAATCCTACTATGGGATACCAATATCTCATACACAACAACTCTCATGGCTATTTTATACTCCTCCATATCTCTAGTTTTAGCTTCTTTACATGATTAACATTATTTTCAAACATCTCCTCGTGTTCATTAGATTTCACAGCAACCTCACAAAATGCTTCTTAAAAATAATTATATAGCATTTATTGGTTGTATTCTTCACTAATATGAAACTCTTCATGGCTATAATATTCACTCACATTAATAACTTCATGGTTTCCATCTCTCCACTCACCTCTCCATCATCCTCCACAAGGATTTCAACTGAGAAATTCAAATTTGATTTTAGGTAATCCAAAACTTCCCACACACATCCTCTTATTCTTCCATAATTTTAAATTGCTTAAGTTGTGCATCCACCTTGACAATATAATATGTCAATAATTGCATCTATAAATTAATAACAAAAGTATACAAATTGAGATAAAGATACGTATTCCTATCAAAAATAAAGTTTGATGGATGGTTGAACATTTTAACTAGTATTTTTCAAGGTCAATGAAAGTATAATGTAATTTCAAAAATCTAAATTAAATCAAATCAAATAAAAATTCTAAATAACCTTTAAAAATAGAGATATCAATAACATTTTTTTATCGAATTGCAATGCAAATTCTATAAATAAATAAATAACAAGTGGAGTGTCATTGAAAATAGATAAATGTGTTGTATCCATTTATAAAACCATTATGTCCACTTATCTTCCATATTGTAATTCCCATGATGTACTAAAAATTTCATTGAACCTTTTATTTTATCCTAGTGCAAACCTACGCAATTGACTTGGAAACTCTATATAATTTACACTATTTATTACAATGAATCCAAATTTACTCCTCTATTTAAACATTTCATAAGCCACATACCACTTTAAATTTGGTAGTATCAATATAAGTACCATTATTCCCCAAAAATATCACTCATTTTTGGGACAACATTTGAAATTTTTTTGTCCTTTAGACCAAAATTGTCTCTTCCCTTTTCAAAATTTGTCCTGGGCATTCAAATTCCTCATTTATCAAGATTATTAGAAATCTACAGACTCTGCAAGCTTGAATCTATAGACTCTGCAGGCTTAAATCTATGGACTCTGTAGGCCAAGTTCAACGGGCTTCACAGGTTGATTTCTATAGATTCTCTCAAGGTTAGAGAAAACTACAGACTTGATTTCTACAAAATTTATAAGTAGGTTCATTTATACATGTTCAAAGGATTCTATAGGTGGGTTCAATCAAAAGAATCACTTTCCAACACTTAGTCATTTTTGGGATTGGTTTAGCACCTTGGTTCAATCAAAAATGTCCATCGGCAAGCATCTAAGCAAAAGAGGCTTGAACCATTGAACCAGTGAACCATTTTGGTTCAAAGGTTCAATAGGTTCAAGGTTTAACAGGTTCAAAGATAGGTTCAAACAAATGGTTCAAAGGCAGATTCAATCAAGTGGTTCAATGCTTTGGTTCACTCAATTGGTTCATCCGCTCGGTTCAATGCTTTGGTTCATCCACTCAATTCATCATTTTGGGTCAATGCTTTGGTTCAATCAAAAGGTTCATCAGCTTGAACCAATTTGGTTCAAATCTTAGTTCATCAACTTGGTTCAATGTTTGGTTCAACTAAGTAGTCCAATGCTTTTGTTCAATCAAACGGTTCATCGCCTTGGTTCATCAGCTCGGTTCAAAGGAGAGGTTCAATGCAAAAATTCAAAGAAGCCTCCCGAAGGACAAGTGCCCTTGTGGAGGGCACTTGGTTGACAAAATTACCCTTCAGAAGGGTAATTTTCAAAGAAGATCACAAAGGTAAATTATTTCAAATTTTTTGTTTAAGGCAATTGAAAAAGACTAAGGCACAATTTCTTTAGACTTTTTATTCGAAGGAATTCCTTCAAAAAAAATTCTAAAGGAATTCAGGAAAGAAGCCATTAGAGGAAATCCTAAAGGAATTCACGAAGACCAAGGCAAATAAAACAATTATGAGGACTTTTTGTCCACAGGAAATTTCCACAGACTTTAAGCCTGGGGGAATTCTCTGCAGAGAAAGCCCAGGGAAAATGCCCATGGAGATAGTCCATAGGAAAGCTGTGAGAGACTACCAAAGATAAAAGGTCACTGAAGGACCCCAAAGGGTAGGTGTCCCTCATGGGGGACTCTAGACTGCCAAATTGAAGGACACTTCCCTGAAGCTGAAGGGTCATCTTCCCTTTGGGAAGACGTAAAACAGGAAATCCAAAGGAAGAACTTAGCTACCCACCAAAAGAAAGAATCCTGAAGGCCATTCAAAGATCGCACAAAGGGCAGATACCCTTATAGGGGGATTTTCCTGACCCAAAGTGGATGACTTCTTAAGGCCCGAAATGGCAGGTTCTTTTTAGGAAAGTGCAAAATAGAAAAGTTGAAGAAGGACCAAGGGGTGATGCACCTGAAGATGTCAAATTCAAGAATAGTAAACTAGCCATTGAAAATGTAGTTATGGGTGCACAAACATCAATTTCAAAGCTCACAAAATAGCTTGTTGATCCTTGTAATCTATAGACCTAAATGCATTTAAAGGCTTTAAGGCCCAAACTAGCAGGAAGTGGCTAAGGAATAAAATAGCAAATTGAATCCAGGACCTAATTCAATTAACTAGAAAAAAAGGAATGATGAAGAAAGATTAGATCACCAGGTGGACATTGAAAGATGCAAAATTTCAATAGCATGACTTGTTCCTCTACATTGAGAAAAGTAAATGGGTAAACGCCCCTAAGTTTCAGCTTGTCTTCTTAACAGATTTTAATGCAACATGATGTGTTACTGTTCTTGAGTCCTTCTTGAAGTGGTTATATAAGGGACTCTCCTTTATTGTAAATATATCTCTTTTAGACAATCAAAAATAAAACTCTACCCAAATTGAAAGGCATTACTGAGACTTTGAGCTCAGATTGTTGATCATATTTTGTTATTGGAATAAGAAAGCAAGTGATTTTTTAGACTTTGTGTTGTAATATATTTTTTGTTGGGGAAATTATTCTTATGTCTTTTTCCTTGATATATTCTCTATTCCTTTAATTAAATAAGCAAAATTAGTGAAAGTAGTCAGGAAGGTGTCCTGAAGAGTCAACTGTGGAGAGACTTTGTGCCCCCATAATTGCCTTTAGTGTGTTTTATTTTCATTTCTGTGTAAAGGACCTTGGGATGACTTTGTGCCCTCATTGTCCTTCGTATCTTACTCTTGAGCAATTCAAGTGGAGACTTTATGCTGCATCTTGATTTGTTGGTTATTACATCCTTGGTTACACTTTGCATTTACTACTAGGAGTATTCTTAAGGTTTATTGAGCAGTACTTCTGAAAGAAGAGGAGTGCTTTCTATCATTTCCCTTGAGTTTTTCCTTTGATCTACATGCATCATCTCTAAAAAAAGAGAGATGGATGGTTTGTCCTACCCTTGAGTATTATTTTCTATTTATATATATATATATATATATATAGCATATCTATAGGGAACCTCACCTTGATGAGAGGAGAGATCAGTCCCCTTTTGATATGGTAAACCTACACATTTGGACAAATAATCTTCTTACTTTGGCTGATTAGACCTATTTTGTTTATCAATATGCTGATCGACAAAATATTCAACCAACAATTTTTGGCGACTCCACTAGGGATATACATAATTATGTGTAATTTGGAACCTCAACTTTTAGATTGAAACATCACCTGTGTCTTACCCATTATCATTATAACCTTTATCCATTAAAGATTCTGGTGACTCCATTACTTGTCTTACCCATTATCCATTTATAGCCTTACCATCTTCCTTCACCTCTGTTATTTTATCTGGTCTACAAAACCAGACTTACTGGGAAAGAGTGCACAATTTAAAGCCTCAAGCTTTCACTAAAGCAAGGTTAATTCTTTTCCATTTTTTTCATAATCTGGTAGATTTATGGTATACATGAAGCTAAATGGCTAAAGGTATCATTGACCCTATATTCGAGTTAGTATAGCAAAGTGATTTTGATCTATTTCTTTCACCATCTCGTCTCTAGTGGACCAAGAGCTTTCCTCCTACTAAAGTCAGATCTCCATTGCTAGATGAAGTATCTACTTCTATTGTTGATAAAGATTTGCCAATAATTACCCCTTTGAAATTTGTTATTCCTCCTTTTCATAATCCTACAATGGTAGTTCAAGGCCCTTGCGGTAATGCTTTTGGTCCTCTCAATCTTAATCCACCTCTACATGACCTTCCACGTAGTTTAAGGAAGAATTTCCCCAAATTCTATGTGATGGGAAAGTTCATCCTAATGAACACATTGTAGCCTTCATCATAGCTTATGGAGTAATTGGAGTAGAATTTGAAGATGTAGCAGTTAGGATTTTTGTGGAGACACTACAAGGTGCTATTATAGATTGGTTTTATCATCTACAGGCTCGGTTAGTAACTGATTGGAATACCCTCAAAGCTAATTTTGAAGCCAAATTCAAACCTATAGAAGATGCACATGCACTTCTAGCTCAACTCACATAGATGAAAAAAGAGCCTTATGAGCCTATGAGAGCCTTCATAGCCAAATTTGATAAACTGAGAAATATAATTCTTGTAATTGCTTGACCTATAGCTGAGAATCTCAAATGCTTCTTCATTAATTCTCAGTTACCTGAAGTAAGTTTTCTCTTGAGACGTGCTGGTCAAATAGATCTTGTTGTAGCTCAACATTTGCCCACTGAGGTAGAAGATGATCTCATCTTAGCAGGGAAGATAAGAAAAGATCCAAATAGAAATAGAGCTTCATCATCTTCTAAATATTCATCTATAATCACAACTAATCCAATGGTGCAAAAGTTGGCAAATGAAGTGCTAGCCTTGAAAAGACAAATGGCACAAGGAATGTATTCTTCTCCTTCATATAGAGATATGCGAAGAAGGACATTTCTAAATTAGTCATATCAAGACAATGCTGCCAAGAATCAAGGGTAGCCAGATCATCTTCCTCCCCCATAAGGGAACTTGCCCTTGAAGCTCCTCCAACTAACTCAGTAATTGGATATCTGGAAATAGAACATGCTTTTTCTTTCCAGCCTAAGTTTGTGTAATAAAATGATGTTGATCTCTTCATGGAGGATCAAGAAGAATCAGCTAGCAACTCCCACATTTATTTCTTAAACTACCAAAATTAACCTAGAAGCAAAGGAGAAGATATTGATGGATCATATGAAGTGTTTACTAGGTCCAAGAACCAATCAGTCTAGCAAGCTGATAAAGGGAAGATAAAGGAGCAACCTCAACTAGAAATTACAATTGCTAAGCATGGAACCACTCTGCCTTTTCAGTCAAAAGATCTGGTGATCACCCAAAATGTAAGTACATCAATTTCACCTTCACTTTCTACTTCAATCTCACAAACCAGCCCTCCTCCCATCCCTCCTAAAACTCAAAAAGTTGAAGTACCTTTATTCTGTACCTAGCTCAATTTAGCCATTTGACATAATCGATCATGTTAAAAAGACAAAAATACAAATGTCTAAATTTGAATATTTGCAAGCTAATTCTGATCAATTAGATAAGTTGGTCCAATGCATCAAGAACTAAACCATCCCTGTAAGACAAGAGGTTAAGAAAATAATTTCTGATTCCCCAAAAACATGTCCATTCCAAATAATCTTGTCATTACTCCTCTAGCTACCTCTGAGAAAATAGAACCTTTCTATGTTTCCCTATTAATAAATGGTTATCAACTCAACAGTTGCATCATTGATTTTGGGGCATCTAAAAATGTCATGCCTACTAAAGTAGCTGAGTCTCTATGTCTCACACTAACCAATACATTTGGGAGATGTTTCTCCATGGAGAACAAGCAAGTACCATTGCTGGGGCAAATTAAAGATGCCCAATTTGCATTGGCAGCCTTTCCAAACAAGAGAATCAAGATGACTGTCTTGGTGGCTAATATCCCAAAATCCTATGGCACTTTGCTTGGATGAAATTTCTACAAGGACGTGGGAGGAGAACTAAACATGGACCTATCTAAAGCAAGGATCCCTATCCAAGGTGTAATGAAGAGATTGCTCACTGAGAAGGAGGCAAAATATGTGGTCACCCAAACATCAGCCCCTGTAGCACAAATTTTGTTTGAGTCTTCAATCAGGGGTAATTATTTATTTACCATAGAGGATGTTCATGTTTCTACTAATGAAAGTCCTATAGCTGACAATCTAGGAATTGATCCAAACAAGACATCAGGAGAATTGGTATGGCACCATACAAGTAAGGAAGGATCTTCCATCTCTAATGAAGAGAAATCTGATAGGAGATCAACTTCTGATGATGCTTTGATCCTAAAATCCAATGGCAGTAATTTTTCCACCAATGATGGAGTTGGGACTGTGTTGATATCTCTTCAAGGAGATATTCTTCCTTCATGCAATTTGCAAGTCAACAACACCAACAACATAGCTAGATGCAAATCTCTATTGCTTGTATTAAAGATTGCTCAAGATGAAGAAATCAAACTCCTTCACGTCAAAGGAGATGCTAAGCTGATAATTTTTTAGGAGTTTGAGATGCTAGACTAAACCAAAAGAACAACCAATTATGGTAATGGACCATGCTGTTGTAAATCAAAATCAAGAAAAGGAACCCTTCACTAAGAAAGCAAGGAGTTATGGCTTTTAAATTGAAGACCACATCCTGTCATGGGGCAAGAAGAAGAAAGAGTCAACAAGAAGATGCAAAAAATTGGTTTCTTTGTGGAGAGCTCCATTTGCTCATCACCATTTCTGGGGACAAAATGTCTTATTTTTGGTTTACCAAGATGGCACACTATTTTCATTATCTCTCAAGAAGCAACATTTGAAATACTTCAATTCTTGAAGTATCAGATCATTTCATCTGTACATATGTATATTTTTATAGTTTTTAATTCTATTTTGTTTTATTTGTTTTCATTTTTGATACCTTCCATTTCTGGGTAGCATGACTCTGTAGCCCAATGGTACACATGAAGACATTGGAGATTCTAGATTCTACTCCCTTCAATTCTAATTGCAATTGACAGAAGTTCCCCAATTGGAGCCAGCTATTGTTCCCCAAAAATATCACTCATTTTTGGGACAACATTTGAACTTTTTTTGTCCTTTAGACCAAAATTGTCTCTTCCCTTTTCAAAATTTGTCCTAGGCATTCAAATTTCTCATTTTTCAATCTTTTCAAAAATCTACAGACTCTGCAGGCTTGAATCGACAGACTGTACATGCTAAGTTTAATGGGCTTCACAAGTTGATTTCTATAGACTCTTTCAAGGCTAGAGAAAACTATGAACTTGGTTTCTACAAACCCTACAAGCAAGTTCATTTCTATAGGTTCAAAGGCTTCTACAAGTGGGTTCAATCAAAAGAATCACTTTCCAACACTTAGTCATTTTCAAGATTGGTTTAGCACCTTGGTTTAATAAAAAATTTCCATCGGCAAGCATCTAAGCAAAAGAGGCTTGAACCATTGAACCACTTTGGTTTAAAGGTTCAACAGGTTCAAGGTTCAACAGGTTCAAAGGTGGGTTCAAACACAGGTTAAATCAAGCAGTTTAATGCTTTGGTTCACTCAGTTGGTTCATCCACTCGGTTCAACGCTTTGGTTCATCCACTCAGTTCATCGCTTTGGTACAATGCTTCAGTTCAATCAAAAGGTTCATTAGCTTGAACCATTTTGGTTTAAATCTTGGTTAATCGGCTTGGTTTAATGTTTGGTTCAACCAAGCAGTTCAATGCTTTGGTTCAATCAAATAGTTCAACAATTAGTTCATCACCTTGTTTCATCAGCTCAGTTCAAAGGAGTGGTTCAATGCAAAAATTCAAAGAATCCTCCTGAAGGACAAGTGCCCTTATGGAGGGCACTTGGTTGACAAAAGCACCCTTCAGAAGGGTCATTTTCAAAGAAGGCCGCAAAGGTAAATTCTTTCAGAATTTTTGTTTAAGGCAATTGAAAAAGACTAAGGCATAATTCCTTCAGACTTTTTGTCTAAAGGAATTCAAGAAATAAGCCATGGGAGGAAATCCTAAAGGAATTCATAAAGACCAAGGCAAACAGAATAATTCTGATGACTTTTTGTCCACAAGAAATTTTCACAGACATTTAGCTTGGGGAAAATGCTCGCGGAGACAGTCTGTAGGAAAGCTACGAGAGACTACCAAAGATAAAAGGCCACTGAAGGACCCCAAAGGACAGGTTCTCGACTACCAAATTGAAGGACACTTCCCTGAAGTTGAAGGGTCATCTTCCCTTTGGGAAGATGTAAAACAAGAAATTCGAAGGAAGAACTTAGCTACCCACTAGAAGAAAGAAGCCCGAAGGCCATTTAAAGACCACCTGAAGGGCAGATACCTTTGTAGGGGGCTTTTCTTGACCCAAATTAGATCACTTATTAAGGCCCAAAAGGATAGGTTCTTTCTAAGAAAGTGAAAAATAGAAAATCTGAAGAAGGACCAAGGGGTGATGCACCCGAAGACGTCAAATTCAAGAACAGTAAATTGGCCATTGAAAATGTGGTGATGGGTGCACAAACGTCAATTACAAAGCTCACAAAATTGTTGTTGATCCTTGTAATCTACAAACCTAAACACATTCAAAGGCTTTAAGGCCAAAACCAGTAGGAAGCAACTAAGGAACAGAATAGGAAATTGAATCTAGGACCCAATTCAATTAACTAGAAAAGAAGGAATGATGAAGAAGGATCAGATTGTCAGGTGGACATCGAAAGATGCAAAATTTCAATAGCATGACTTGTTCCTCTAAATTGAGAAAAGCAAATGGGTAAATGCCCCTATGTTCCAGCCTATCTTCTTAACAAATTTCAATGCAACATGATGTGTTACTATTCTCGAGTCCTTCTTGAAGTGGCTATATCAGGGACTCTCTTTTATTGTAAATATATATCTTTCAGACAATCAGAAATGAAACTCTACCAAAATTGAAAGCCATTACTAAGACTTTGAGCTTATATTTTTTATCATATTTTTTTATTGGAATAAAAAAACAAGTGATTTTTTAGACTTTGTGCTGTAATATCTTTGTTGTTGGGGAAACTATTCTTATGTCTTTTTCCTTGATATATTCTTTGTTCCTTTAATTCAACAAGCAAAATTAGTGAATGTAGTCAGGAAGGTGTCCTGAAGAGTCAACTGTGGACAGACTTTGTGCCCCCATAATTGCCTTTTGTTTTCTTGTCATTTATGTGTAAAGGACCTTGGGATGACTTTGTGCCCTCATTGTCCTTTGTATCTTACTCTTGAGCAATTCAGGTGGAGACTTTGTGCTGCATCTCAATTTGTTGCTTATTACGTCCTTGGTTACACTTTGCATTTACTACTAGGAGTATTCTTGTGGTTTGCTGAGTAATACTTCTAAAAGAAGAGGAGTGATTTCTATCATTTCCCTTGAGTTTTTATTTTGATCCACATGCATCATCTCTGAAAAAAGAGAGATGGATAATTTGTCCTACCCTTGAGTATTATTTTTTGTTTATATATATATAGGGAACCTCCCCTTGATGAGAGGAGAGATCAATCCGAGTTTGATGTGGTAAACCTACACATTTGGATGACTTATCTTCTTACTTTGGCTGATCAGACCTATTTTGTTTATCAATATGCTGATCGACAAAATATTCAACCAACAAGTACCATGGTATATTTTAAATAATAGGAAAAAAACATGAAATATATTTCCCCCTATGAGCATAAATAATTTTACAATTATTATTTTTTATTTGCATAATTGGCTTACACAAGCTTACTTTATAAAAGGATCCATAAAATTATGGTTAAAGATAATAAGTTTGGTGTATTCACAAACTAATATTATGGTAGGTCTGATTGAGAGTAATTTAAGAGACATTTAATGGTCAACATGATCTATAGGATTAAATATTCCATACATAAAAATTTACATATAACTCAGATATAATCAGTACTCATAACATAAGCTTTTTATAAAGGATTTAAATACTAGTCTCAATGGAATATTTTTGAAAAATATATGATTAATTATTACTCAGCGTGACCTTAGCACTAAAGCAATTTAAGCAAAATACTTACCAAAATCTTAAAAAATTAATAATTTCATGTTTTCTTCTATGTCCTATCTCTAGGGGGTAGGATAAAAAAATAATGTTAATATATCCTCTCAAAAAATAACAATATATGAGTTTTTTCTTAAATCCTTAAAATGATTCTAGTAAAACAAATGTCTAATCCTATGTGGCTGAACTCATGAAGCAGTATAGAGTATGTATCACATAATTAGGCCTCATATATATCTCCATGTTTGACACTATGTGAGATAACAATTGTTGTATCTTGATAAGATAAGAAAAGAATGAACATAATATACATAGCAAGATGGGTAATAGTTATAGTAAAACACATTGTGATTTAATTTACATATGGTTTTCATCAACAACTAAGATATTAAATAAAAATACTCAATTGGATTCACATAGAAAATTAATTAAACATTTTATTTGATTAAGCATAATGCACACTAATTTTTATCATTTCCATGCCAAAAATAAAACAAAATAAAAATTCAATAATCATTCCCTTAATAATTTATTATCATGTATCCCATTTTCTCCAACATTCAATGCTCCAACTAACATTTAAGTGAAGTATTTTCTAAGTAATTGTTCTAATTTAATCATTTTAGTTTCTATCATTACCAATACTTAAACTAAAGATTATTTTTCTTTAGATAAAGTTAATGCATTGTTTCTAAGTGATGTTAGGAAATAAGTTATTATTTATTAATTTTTTGGCACATAGTGTTCTTTTTTAGGATAGAGACATTCCCCATATAAATAAGGGTGTCTTCATTGGTCCCCTAGTATACTTCAATTTGACCCCCACAAATGTTTAATTTCCATCCATGTATCGAACAATGCCTATGGTTAAAATTAATCATGAATTATATATTATAATATAATAAACATCTAGAGTTTGAAACAAAAATAGATCTTTAACTACAATTTACTGGGTAAGCTTATCTAGCACTCAAACTATTTGACTTTATTTAGGATCCAATCACAATTTTATTAATATTTAGCACTTTTTGTTATGGATTATTTTATTTGTGAAGAGTGTGAACCTCAAAGAGTTTATGAGTGATGGTTAAGTTTAGGAAAATATACCTATTTTACATGAATGGCTCTGATATTTATGTTTCTATCTTTGTACTCAATTAGTTTGAAAAAAACTAATCAGTTAAACCCTCATTGATATGAAAAGTAATGTTCTTCACTAGATATTCACACAGTGTCTTGTAACAACAAAAATAATAATACATTTCCATAAATTAACTATGACAAGGCTATAAATAATATAAATATTTTTCATTACCTTATGTAAATAATGGGGAGCTATCTTGAGTTTATAAGCAAAGGGGTTTTGCCAATGGTGGCCATGTGACCAAATTTGACACTGCTTAGATTGAAGTTACTTCTAAAAAATGCAAACTATTCTCCTATGTATTTATTAGTTACTACAATAGTAAAAATATTTTAAAATAACATAGCTTCTTATGTACATTTCACCTACTTCATCAATGCAAAAGATGAAATGTCTAGATTACAAGAAATTTACACTAGCCATCAAGTGGTAATGAAAATGAAAATTTGCATGCCTTAATCAAGGACTGAATTCACTTATTACATGGAATATATTAGAGGAAGAGTGGAAAAATAAAATAATTTCAAACAATTTATACAAACCTCTTTACCTTCGAATAAAATTGGGCTCACAGCTCCTACCCTCACTTTCAGTAGATGTTGATCCATAAGGTTGCCACATTGACAAACAACACCTATGTTAGATTACAGGTATAAAATAATAAACTTAATTAGAATAAAAATTTACACTCCATACTAGAGAGAATAAACTAGGTACTAAGTTAAATACCTAATTGATTAAATAAAATGTATATAGTGTTACTTCCATCTCAATTAGGTATGTCATACTAGGTAGTAGCTACAAGGTGCCATTCTTGTTCATCTACATTGAATTAGGCCACTTCTTTGAAAAAAAACATCACCATAAAACAAGTTCTAATTATACTTGTTTGGTTAACACCTCTTCAAATGTAGCAATCCCCTTCAGTTTAGTAGAAGAACCAAAAAAAGCTTAAATATAAATAAATATTGAAAACAATGAAAAGAAATGAGCAAGAAGCACTAAATTTTGGTGGAAGTTAATAAGTTTGGAGAGAAAGATAACAAATCATGCATAACCATCAATAATGCTTTTTTTTTTTGGGATCAAATCAGATACTTTATATAATGTATCACTAACATTATTAGATGAAAAAGGAGACCACTCCAACCCATTTCATCAGGTAGTGTGGTAGTTTATAATTATCAAATACAATAGCTTTAGGGCCTAGCAATGAACAAGAATCAAACATTACACTAGTAGAGTTCATTAATATACCTATGATGATTTGTTAGATTAATCTATAAGGGAAACTTAATTTAATTTTGTTTGAATATCTTGATATCCCTATTACAAATGAGGACTTGGTTAATCCTCCTCACTCTGAAGATGAATCGCTGGTGTATCTTGTCTCTCCAAGGAAGGCAGTGATATTGGTTGATACTTATTCAATTCCAATCTTATCCCCAGTGGATGATACTAAAAATGACTTACCTATGGATGAAACTATCAATGGTACTATAGAGGAAGATAAATCGTAACCCCATGAACTAACTTTTTACTCCTCTCTGGCCCATTTCGATGAAAATAAGGAAAGATGGCCCATAGTTCAAAAAATAAAAAAAGAAAGAAAACTAATGACTCAACCCTCATATATGTCCATTTGCTTTTGGAAACCCCATGTTATAATTTAGAAGACAATATAAAAATGGGTCAAGGCCCATGAGCAAGATTGGCATAATCTTTGTGGAAGTTTTTTGGGAGAATAAGTTTTAGTTCTATATTAGTAGAATTTTATGGTGGGTTTATTTTTTCCACTTGATTTTTTGATGCTAGAAGAGGTGTCCTATTTTAGCATTATTTTTCCATATTTCACTCCATTGTATAAGTCTTTGAGGCCTTTCAAAACTGATTTTTTCTCCTAATAAAATTTAAAAAAAATTGCGGGGAAACAAGGAATAGATGATACAGTCGATGCAAGATACACATATTTATTATCATTATATAAAGGGATATATAGCATTAATGCATGACAAGGTGAATATTAATTAAAAATTTGTTATGATTTATATAATTAAAGTAGTGCCCTCCAACATTTTGATCAAACATTCATGCATTCGACACGATTTATACATATACGTCATGTATTCCCATAATTATATTTATTAACATGAAGGCATCAATAACATGTAAAATTTTCAATGAATAATGTTAGTCTAATATTTAGTTTTAAAAACTAGTAATTTTCATATGGAAAAGGTTCGCATATTTTAATGCATGCAAAAAAAATGACATTTGACAAGTTAAAAAGTCATAGTTTAGTAGAAATTTAGAGTAAAATGATTACTAGAGTATCCCTTCTTGACTAATAACTTCATAGTCTTATAGAGAAAGATAAGACGTCATATTCTTGTGGAGAAAGTATTTTTTCTAAGACTTCAAACAAGAAATGTCTTATGTAACTAAATTTGAGGTGTTCAAAAAATTTAATAAATTGACATTTTAGTTGGTTTGATTGGAAAATATTCAAAATCATATTAATTTTTTACTTGAAAAATATGATAACTTCTCTAAAATAACTATGAATGATTGTTTACTATATGGGGAGGTCTCTTGAACATGTAATTGGAAAATATATTGGGGTTAACATTTTTCATTGGGTGGGATATTTTTACATTCATGATGGTAACAAAACTTATTAAATGTATGAGAAACCCCTCATTTTATGTTTATACCTTAATGTGGATGGAAAGCTTATCTAGAAATCACAAACTCTTTAAAATTATTTCAGTAACTAATCACTTTTTCTAATTAATATTTAGTGTTTTTTTGTTATCCATATTGTAATTTATGGAGAGTATGGACCCCGCACAACTTTTGAGTGAAGTTATAGTCCAAGCCAATGTAGATGGAATATGATATTAAATTTTTTAATTATGGTAAAGCAATTAAAATTGAACCCATCATGGCATATATAAAGGGTTCAAACTTATGTTTAAAGTACAATTCAAAAAAATTCCATGAAAATAATTAAAATTTAAATATTAAATTGAAGCATTAATTTTTTAATAGATGACAAAATAAGAGATATTTTATTAAATAATCATGAAAAAGTTTTTGTTGTTGGTAGCATGCGATCTTATAAGACATCTAGGGATTAATGGTGACAACACCAACAAGATTTGGATTTAGGAGATTTGATATTTATGTGGAAATAACTTTAGGCATAAAGTTCCCACATAGTTAGCAGTCCTTTAATTTCCTTCACCTTGTTTCATTTTAGGGTGGCCAATATTGAACCTTAAAAAACTCATTTTTTTCTCCTATTTATTTTTTCATTTTTATTTGAGTGCCAAGTTAATGAAATTAGTGGAGGAATGGGGTTAGAGAATTACAGTCAACTATGTAAAATATTTAAAAGCCATCATATTACTCTCTTTTCCCCTTCACTGGTTCTTTTTATCCCTCCATAAATTTATACCACTCCTTTCAATCCTTTACATCATCCCAAATCCCATCTCTCAATAAGAGCCATGTAATTTGACCCACACTAGTATCCCTCTAAAAAATGTATAAAGGATCAATCTAAAAAACTTCATTTCCATCTCCTAATCATACTTTATCAAACTAAAAAACTCTACCTTCATACAAATATTCAACCTCTTCTTTTATTAAGAACTATGTGCATGATAACGGGCATAGGAAAGTACTTGTTGTGCCCTACTAGCAAATCTTTCAGGTAAGTAGCCCCATTTTCAATGCCATAGCTCAAATTGGTTATTTATTATATTATTTATTTATAAATACAACTCAACATGTAAATTGATTTATTTAACATTAAGTCATCAAAATGAAAAATCCTTTTGAAGAACATTTAGAATTTTCTTATGGAAATCCCTCTTTTTCCCTTATGTTGAGGTGTTGCATTCCTACATCCTTAATAATTCCATATTAGATCAATGCTTATTCAATCTCACCACAATATTTAGGCAAGCTTAAAAAAAACCTTAAGCCATAAGTTTTATTATCTATAGCATGAGCTATATATAATAAATCTTATAGATGCATAAACAATGCAAAAGCTTCAGTAGAACCAAAAAAAACTTTGATCTACTTTACTCTTAGTTGGATCTTCATTTTATATGTTTTGTCACACATATATCTATTCTATAAGTATGCATTATTTAGTTAAATGAGAACTTTTCGAATGCAGATTATTTTCCTTCTTTTATGACAATCACTAGATTTTAGGTTTGTTTTGTTTAATTTTTGAATGTTGTGGATTATTGAAAAAAATTATTTTAATAAGACAAGCTATGATATTTTCCACACAATTTATATATGGAAGACAAATAGTTTTCTTTGAATTTATTCTATTTCAAATTTGGGTTACATGATTTTTAAGTTACATTTGTTTTTAGCCCTAGATTACTTTTATTTAGATTATTTGAATAATTCTTGGAATTTTGGAATCAATTGGAAACCCTTCTGAGATTAGGGTTATTATTTATTTATTTCAAAAAAAAATTCTTCAAGGTTTTTACCAACATTACATAGAATTTTTATGAATTTTGAGGAAACATTTTGGGGCATTAGTTATGTTTTTGTATGTAAAGTGGTGGAACCTCTTTAAATACAATGCCTTACACTTCTAGAGCCAATCTAGGTGAAAACGTCAGCAAGACTATTTTTATAAGGTTAAACTTTAATAGGATCTTAGTAGATTTTTTTAATAGAGTCACATATATTTTATTTCCATTTATTCCAAGGATGTCCAACTCAATTTTTATGAATTTAAAAAAGTATCTAATAAATCTAACCTAACCACTCTCATAGAATTTGTACATAGTTCATAAGGTATAACTGAAGTATCCTCTAAATGCATTATTTACATGTAAGTACATACAATGCTCAACCCACTAACTAGCAATCCAAAAATAAATCCCCCAAAATTTTGTCTCTAAACTTGTACGATATCATTTTTCCATCCAGTATTTCTATCCAACTTAATAAGTGACTTTAAAATGGTAAAGGGTTAGATGTATTATAAATTAATAAATAACAATTGGTTCAAACATTAAAATCATAAAGATAAATTTAAATTCAAATAAATAATTTACAAATGTCAAAATAATCAACATATATAAATTCATAAAAGGCAGAATTCCACCATAAAACATTCAATGATAGGAATAATGTCACACAAAATAAGGTAACCAAAATCATTGTTTCTACAGATCCAAATGTCCTCAAAGGCATGTAATCACGTCCTATAAAATAAATTAACATGCATAGATGGTAGAGATATTTAACACCCTTAGAGATATAATATTCTAGATACACCAAATCTTGGAGCTAAAACAATCCTTAACTTTTTGAGAGTGGTTAGGTGGATCAAGGTACCAAATAAATTCCATCCTCCATTAACTTTTTGATCATGCTATGAAAAGTAGTCAAGAGTTAATAATCAGGTGCACATATTCTATTCCCTATTATTATTTAATTATGAAAGAGGTTTTAATTGTAATCATATAAAATGATGAAAACAAATGAAATGTGTAATTTATAATAATATGTTTAATTCATATAAAAGTACTTCAAAATCTATAATGTTTAGTGAATAGATTAAATAACTTACAATCATGATGAAATTAATGGTTCTAATGAATGTTGTTTTTCCATATATAACTATGATTAAATGAATGGTATAATTTTAATTAGTATGTGATAACTATATAGTTATGGAGAATTAATTGACCTTTTTAATGAAATGATGAACATTATTTTGAAGGGTTTTAATTCCAAACCACTTCTAATACTCTAGTAACTTACATATTTAAAATAACAAACTATTTGTCTTTAGGTCATTAAAAAAGATACTATATAAAAATTTATTATTTATTAATGAAATAAATATGCATGCTTCAATGCAGGGAAGCATCCGAATAAATGACAATGAATTAAATATTAAAATATTTATTCTTTGAGATAACCACTAGTAAAAGTATATACATGTTATGGATTTTATGTTAAAGCCTTACCTACTGAACTCAGATCCCAACTACCCACACCTATCATAAAAATCATAGTTTTTAGACAAGTATAAAATTTGAAACTAATATAATTGGTGTATCACATTAATTCCAAAATTATAGAGTTTTTGGCTATTGAAGTTATCAAATACTATGATTCGGATTAGTATTAACTAAATCAAATATATTTTTGAGTCTATTGTTGAAAAGTGTCATTATCCTATACTAATATGAACCCTTGTTTAAGATGTTAAAGGAAACTAAAAAATGTTACTATGGTTCGTAATAGGGTGTCATTGAAATGTTAGCAATCAAAAATATAATTTGATCTACTTAATTAACCAATTAAGTGTTTGATTCTATGTATGGGTATCTTAAATACATTTTAGATCACCTATGGGACTTATAGTTAGCATAAATATATATTATCTTACTTATCAACTTAAAAACACTAAAATCATGAATGGATGGTGTCTAATAGTCAATGAATCGAATAGACCAAAACACGATAACTTAATGTGTGATATTTAAGTTTATTAGATTGAAACCTATTTTTTTAGGTTTCCTACTTCAAGTGGTGCTTGTGATTTTGATAAACCAATTTGATTATTTTTTCTATTTAGATATGAGAAACTTATTGCACCATAGATTGGAGTTGTTTTTGGAATATGTACATTATTTTCTAGTAGCTTGCATAATATCTCAAATTAGATAGTGGTCATGAGAAAGAGAAGTAAGGGTGAGTTAAATTCTTGACTTGGAAATGCAATAATAGCTTTTTTAACTTTGACCTTATCTATTTATTTTATGTATGTAATCAAACTTTACATAAAGTGTAAGTTTTTCTTATCTTGAATCTATTCTTGCAACTTTTTTTTTCGTTAATTTTTGTTTTGTCTTTTTTTTTTTTGCTTTTTTTTTTTTTTTTTACAATTATTGTTTTTTATCTTGTTTATTTTGTAAGAATTCTAGCTCTAGGTTTTATTTTTGAATCTTTTAATTTTTACTTATTTTTTAGTATTCACATTTTCTATTTGTATTCTTTATTCACTTGTATTTTAGAAGATGAAAAATGAGTGGGTTTCTTTATAGGTTTATTTTGTATAGGATAAACACTATTAATGATATTTTATATTTCATTCTTTAGAACCCAAAAATTATATGTGTGATGTCTATGCATTATATTATATGCACATTAATATTCTAATCTTTTTAGAGGAGGAATTCAAGACAATGTAATCTACTTATTTTGAATAATTTCTCTAAGAATCCCACATGAAATTTTATTAGCCTTTTGTATAATTTTTTAAATAGTATTTATAGATGTACGTTGATTAAGAGCATATGATATCTAAATAAAGATGTAATTTATGATTAATACTAGCATATTATATTTTTTTTATAAATTTATTACAGTTTATAAGAGATGTAATCTTTGATCTTAAATATTTATTTTAGTTTTACATATTTTCTATTAAAATTTGCATAGTGATGATTTTATCTTAAATGCATTCACATCTTAAACAAATGATAACTATATTTGATCAAATAGAGACACCACCTAGAGGAGGTATAGGAAAGGGAGGGATAGGCTAATCCATTAGATTAAGAAATTTGTTGGTCTTTAATATAGTTTTCTTGTGTAATGTTATATCATGTGTATCTAAAATAGGAGATGTAACATTATGAGTATTAGAATCATTTTATTTACATATTTTATTTCTGTAAGGTATAAGGGTGAATATCATTAAAATATGTATGCATTATCTCATCACTAAGAAAGGAGTGTGCAAAAGTCTCTAGATAATGATTAGGAGGAACATAGTCATAATAACTATATACATAATAATCATCCACATACCAATCATCATCATAGGCACTATAGTTGTGATGTTGATCATTGCTATAAGTAAATGAAGGAATCGAATTCTCTTTCCTTCCATTATAGCTGACAACAGGGTAATATGATAATAATGACATGTGTTTGAACAAATTATGGGATAAAAATAAAGAGAGATGGTATCATTATTAATATGGTTTGATTGAGCATCATGGATATAATAAAGGTAAGTTTTTTTATAAATAAAATCATTCTTAAGATTACATGGAAACATGAGAGAATTTAAATAATTAGATCTAGAATGATCTTTGATCAATATGATAGCTTGTAAGGGGTGAGTAAAAAGTGTGAGTGGAATTGAAGTGCTCACTTAAACTTGAAAATATAGAGGAAATTATGAATGTGAAAAATTAAGAATCAAAATAGATACCCAAATCATGTTATAAAACTTTTACTTAATCAAACTTCACTCAGCCATACATTTAAGATATGCAATATAATTGAAACAATAACAAGCACCACACGAGAGAGAGAGAGAGAGAGAGAGAGAGAGAGAGAGAGAGAGAGAGAGAGAGAGAGAGAGAGAGAGAGAGAGAGAGAGAGAGAGAGAGAGAGAGAGAGAGAGAGAGAGAGAGAGAGAGAGAGAGAGAGAGAGAGATTATATTTTTATGTGGAAACCCAATGTGGGAAAAACCACAGAGAACAATCTTAAGTATATGAATGAGCATCAACTCAAATTATAAATTTCTTAAGCACCAACTTGCAACAACACCAAGCCCTTTTTTGAGCACCAACACAATAACTATTTATGATCAACAACCCATAGGAGCACCAACCCCTCTTATGTAAAACACAACTATCTCTTAATGTTGCTTTGTCAACACATTATAAAAATCTACAATATCTCTTTCTATTCTCTCCTCTTTTCTTATATGCACACTCTTGCATATTACAAATGGTGTCCCAAACCTCTTTTTATAGCTTTCCAAATGACCTTTAACATTCACCCTTTGTGACCCTTCAATCCATATGAAAAATGGAACCAAACTTGTATGACCTTTCGAATCCTTTCATTCAAAAAGTAACACGGTGACCCTTCATGAACAAAGTCATCATTTCCCTATTTGTCTTTATTTGGTCACTCTGTAAATTCCTAAAGGTGACTCTTCATGTAAAAAATTTTCCTTTCCTCTTCTGTCTTCACTTGGTGACTCTTTGAATTCTTTAAGGTGACCCTTCATGGGAAAATGTATCCTTTCATTCTTTTTAATTTATCTCATGACTCTTTGAATTATTCATGGGCCCTCTTTTGACTTTAGTCAACTAAAAATATATTCATTAATATTTAATCAATATTAACACACTTTAGCCAAAATTTGAAGATTAAAAACACCTTAAGACATTAAATGCTATGGGGCCTTTGTCACCAATAATGTTAGATATTAGACATCAATGACAATATTTCCAACAATCTCCCCCTTTGTCATTGATGACAACCTCAAACTAAAATTGCCACATCCTGAAACCCATACTACCAATAAAAACATATAGTAACTCCCCCTTACTAAAGCATCCTATACCTATTCCATGTACCTATTAATGAACTAGATCCTATACCTATTTCTATACTTCACCTCCTTTGACATCAATGGCAAAGGGTTTATCCTAGAGCTAACACTTAACTCCCCCTCAACTGATGTTGATCCTCAATGATAGGAAGTAAAATAAATTACTCCCAACTTAACTCACAGATATTCAAATGTGTCTTTTGGTAGTGCCTTCATAAGAATATCTATAATCTATTCTATAGTACTAATATATTCCAACTTATCTTGATGATCTCTAACCTACTCTCTCAAGAAGTGATATCTGATAGAAATATGTTTTGTTCTTGAATGCATCACTAGATTCTTATAAATATTAATACCACTCATGTTATCACAAAAAATAGATAGGTTCCTCATATTTTACCTTGACATCTTCTAAAGTTTTCTTCATCCAAATCACTTGAGTATATCACAACACTACTATAATATATTTTTCTTTAGTTGTAGAAAGTGATATTGAGTTATGCTTCTTACATAGCCATGATACTATGTTATCATCGAGGAAGAAAGCTCCTCCACTTGTACTCTTTCTATCATCCAAACAACCTACCCAATCTAAATATATATAAGCAAACAAAGTGAAATCTTTGCCTGTGGGATACCAAAATCCATAATCCAATGTGCCCTTGACATATCTAAATATTCTCTTCACCAATTTAACATGACTCTCCTTCAAGGTTGCTTGATATTTTGAAATTATGCCTACTGCATGCATGATGTCTGGCCTCGATGCTATCAAATATAAAAGACTACCAATCATAGATATGTACAAAGATTGATTTACAATAGGTGAATATTCATCATTACTCACCTTGTTCCCTATACCCACTAGTGTGCCAACTGGTGCACAACCCTCAAAACTAATTTTTTTCAACATTTTCTTGGCATATTTATTTTGAGATATAAAAATTCCTTTATCTAACTAAAATATTTGCAACCCTAAGAAAAATGACAATTATCCAAGCATAGACATCTCAAATTATTTTTACATATTATCAAAAAATTCTTTTGTCACCTTTTCAATGTTTTCTCCAAATATTGTGTCATCAACATATAACACAACAATCAGCTGATGCTCACCTTCTATTTTTATGTAGAGATTACTATCGAAAAATTCTCTTTTGAAACCTTGATCCTATAGGTACTTATCAAGCCTTTCATACCAAGCTTTGGGAGCTTATTTCAATCCATTCAATGCTTTCTTCAATCTACATATATGTCTACTATCATTTGAGAAAAAAATCCCTCAAGCTACTCAATGTAGACTTCCTCTTCTATATTCCCATTTAGAAAAGCATGCTTGACCTCCATCTGAAACACTTTGAAATTTTTAAACATTGCAGATGTAAGAAACATTCTAATAGCCTCTATCCTTTCCATTGGTGAAAATTTTTCTTCAAAACCTACACCCTCAATCTAAGCATATCCTTTACATATTAACCTTGATTTATTCATAGTAACTTCACCATATTCATTCAACTTAATCCTTTATACCCATTATGTTCCTATCACATTTTGATCTTTTTGTCTAGGCACTAAATCTCAAGTATCATTCTTTTCTATTTTATTTAATTCTTCATCCATTGCTTTTACCCAATGTTCATCATGTCTAGCTTTTGAAAAAGTTCTAAGCTAAATTTTGGCTAACAAAGAAAAATTAACTTGCTCAGATTCACTTTCCATCATCCTTCTAGTGTGAAATCCTTCATTTATGTTCCCAATGATGTCACTCTCGTTATGATTTCTCTAGACATATTTGGATGGTGTTTTGGTGACCTTTTTCTCCTTCTTCTCATCTTCATTTTATTTTCCAAAATCTTATTATTCAATGATTTCAAGAGTGTCTATCAGATCACTAGCTCTTTGTGCTACATCTTCATCTACCCTGACACTTGCACTTTCAACTATCTTCTTGGTTATTTTGTTATAAAATTTATAATGTTTACTTTTAAAAGAATATCCAAGAAATATACCTTCATCTATTCTAGATTCAAACATACCCAATTTTTCATTAGTTCTCTTTATGAAGCATCTGGTGATAGAAACATTGAAATAATCAATAATAGCTAATTTGTCTTTCCATAGCTTATAGGGATTCTTGTCACTATTGAATATCAATAATACTTTGTTTTAGATATGCACTGCTGTACCTACTTCCTCTCTCTAATATTTATTTGGTATCTTGGATTCATTTAGCATTGACCTTACCATCTCCTAAATTATTCTATTTTTTCACTCAACTACTCTATTTTGTTGTGGAGTTCCAGCTACTAAATAATGTCTCTTTATCCCATGGTCTTCACAATACTCAATAAACTTATCTGACATGAATTCTTCTCCTTGATTTGATTTCAAGAACTTAATCTTCATACTATTTTCATTGTCAACTAAAGCCTTGAATGCTTTGAAGTGGCTGAAAGTTTTTGATTTTTTCTTCAAAAACATCACCCAAGTCATACATGTTAAATCATAAATAAGTAGCATGAAGTATTTCTCACCTTGATTACTTTGAGTTTTAGTAACTCCACACATATTAGTGTGAACAAGCTCTAACATCTGAATGGTTGAGTATTATTTTGTCTTGAACCATCTTCTGACCTACTTCCCATGCTAACATGGCTCACAATGTGTGTTGGATAGCTTTGTAATCTTTATAAGATCTCTAACTACTTGCTTCTTGTTGATATTGATTATATTGTAAAAATTTATGTGTCCCATTCTCCTATGCCATAAACAACTTTCCTCAACTTAACTCAAACAACATTTTTAACCTTTGATATTTGATAACATATATAAATTATTTCCTATCCTCTAAGCATCTACAATTGACACATCTAAATATTTTCTCCTAATTTCAAAACATTCTGCATAAAAATTTAATGTGTTACTCTGACTGCATATTTGAATTACACTCAATATATTATGCTTGAGGACATCTACACACAAAACATTTTTAGTCTTAGTTCCACCACTATCCAAATGTAAGGTACTTTTTTCGGCTATTCTAGTAGTGGTATTGTCTCCAAATTTTATTATGCCACAATTGATCTTATTTAGAGTTATGAACTTGTTCTTGTCTCATGTACCTTGAACATTCACTATCAATGAACCATGGGTTTTCTTCATTTCTTGTATGCAATGTTGCCTAGACTAACATAGAATTTTCAAGTTATTTCTTCTACCATGAACCTATCTAAACTTTCTTCTTAATGAATGGGGCCTTGAGACTTTGGTCCTTCTTGATTGACTCAAACAAGCTTCTATAATGTTGGGTTATGTGTTTGAAATTATTACACTTGTAACATATTATGGCCTCTTCATCAAAGCCTAATAAAGGAGAAAGAGAGTTATGGCTTCTGCTTGACTTAGCATGAGTTTTCTTCTCCTTGTTTATGAAATTGTTAGCTCTTTTCCAACAGTCTATTTTCTTATGACCATAACCATTACAATAAAAATAATAGCCATGAAAATAGAACCTATTCTAATTTATGTATCTTTGAGACTCTGTTCCTTCCATTCTTCTTTTTTTGAGTTGTCCTTTACATTTTTAACTTATTCTCTTTTTATTTCCTCTTTTGTAAGGGCTTCAACATAACTCTTTTCCTTTTCAAATCTAATATCTGTCTTATTTCATATTAATTTTTAACTTTTTAATATCTTATTCAATATGTTAGTGTTATTCTTAAATTTTGAATCATTGACATTTTTATTATTGAATACTTTATTTGTTTTCTCAATATCTTCTTTTAAAGAGGCAATTTCAACAACATACTTTTCACATGCTTCACCTGAGTCACTAACTTCACTATCTTTGGATGAGCTAGGATCTTTAGAATATAAACTCTTCTTCTCAAATCCTTTCTTGTGTTTGCCTTTGAAGTTTGTATCTGTAGACTTTCCTTCTTCATTACCATTACTATTTTTATCTTAGCACTTAGTTGTAAAATGTCTGATCTTACCAAATTTAAAACATTTAAATGGTAACTTTATTTGATATTTACCTATTCCCTTTTTAATCTTGTAGATGAATAGAGATACATTGTCATCTTTCTCATTGCTAGAGCTATCACTTGATTCTTGGATCTTAGCTTTGTCTTTCTTTGATGTCTTGAACCCAACTTTCCTCTTCGAGGGTTTCTATGGTTTGGTCCACATTTGATATACCATAATAATACCATGTAGTTCATCTATCTTTAGTTTGCTTATATCCTTCATCTCCTCAATTGTCGATTCCTTTACATCATATCTCAATGGTAGATATCTCAAAACCTTTTGTAACACCACTGACTCTTTCAATTTTTCTCCAAGGCCCTGAATTTAATTAACTATTTGATCAACCCATTAAATATAACTACCATATTTTCTTCCTCTTTCCTTTTCAAACTTTCAAACGGTCTACTAAAAGTCTGGAGCTTAGCTTGCTGAATCTTTTCACCACCTTTGTAAATATTCTCAGTCTTTACCAAAGACTCATGATCAAATTTGCATTGCATAAATTTAACAAATTATGATTCACATAAACTACATAAAATATCATTTAAAGCTTTAGCATTATTTTCACTTACATTCTTTTCCATAGGAGTTTTTACAAGTGTTTGTGTCTCTTCATATTCCTCCATCACTGTTTGCCAAATGTTAAATCCAAAGGCCATCAAGTAAGTCCTCATCCTTATAATCCAAAAGGTATAATTTATCCCATATAAAAAAGGTACATTATCTATATAAAAACCTTCATGTGATCTAACCATCATTCTTTTGTTGATCTATCTTCAAGCTATTAAACTCTTTCCAAAAGAACCTACTTTGATACCAATTATTAAGCATGTAATATACTGAGAGGGGGGTGAATCAATATATCATATATATTATAAAACATTTAATTAATCAAACTCCACTTAACCATACATTTATGATATGAAATAAAACTAAAATAGTAACATGCACCATGAGAGAGAGAGAGAGAGAGAGAGAGAGAGAGAGAGAGAGAGAGAGAGAGAGAGAGAGAGAGAGTAGAATTTTATGTAGAAACCCAATGTGGAAAAAAACATGGAGAACAATCTCAAGTATATGAATGAGAACCAAATTAAATTAGAAAGTTCATAATCATTAACCCCTTTGTCGAGAACCAACACAAAAACTATTTGTGAGTGTCAACCCATAGGAGCACCAACCCCTCTTATGTAAAACATAACTATCTCTCAATGTTTCTTTGTCAATAAATGATATAACTCTACAATATCTCTTTCTATTCTCTTCTCTTTTCTTATATAGAATGATTATAAATCATGCACACTCTTGCATATTACAAATTGCTTCCCAAACCTCCTTTTATATATTTTCAAATGACCTTTGGCATTCACCCTTTTTGACCCTTCAATCCACATAGAAAATGGCATAACTTACATGAACCTTTGAATCCTTTCATTTGAAAAGTCACATGGTGACCCTTCATGAGCAAATGTGTCATTTCTAATTTTATCTTTATTTGGTGACTCTTTGAATTCCTCAAGGTGACTCTTCATAGAAAAATTGACCCTTTCCTCTTTTGTCTTAACTTGGTGACTTTTTGAATTCCTCAAGTTGACCGTTCATGGGAAAATGCATCCTCTCCTTATTTTGTTTTTATCTCCTGACTCTTTGACTTCTTCATGGGCCCTATTTAAATTTATGTAATGAAAAATATATTCATTAATATTTAGTAAATATTAACACACTTTAGCTAAAATATGAACATTAAAAACACCTTATGACATTAAATGCTATGTGGCATTTTTCACCAATAATGTTAGACCTTTGACATCAATGACAATATTTTCAATGTAAAAGGGTGTATAAAAGATAAAGAAAATAGTAATCTATAGGTGTGTCTAAATAAAACTCTAAAGGAGAATCATAAGAGTAATATGTAAGTGTGGTTAAATTGAATTCTAGATATTAATATATGATAAAATATAAAGAGGTATCAATTAATGTGATTAAATGTAAAACCAATGAGGAAGGTAAAAAATAACTGAGATCAAAATCTATAGGTATAACCAAAAGTAAATCCAAAGAAGTGCCCGAAAAGGAGACTAGAGGATGCTCAAAAGAGGAATTTAAGGACGTAGATCATGGTGCATTTTATCCTATGGGATAGTGAAAATTGCACTTATTTTGATTGGAATGGTTTATATTTATTAATTATATCAAGATCAAAATCATCTATATAATCATATGCCATAAGTTTCTTTTGATTTCTATTTGCGTATTAAACTTTATCATATGCAAAGGGAATAACATGATAGGAAAATAGTATATTTTGACTATACATAATGATATTAAATGTGAGATGTGAAACAAGAGTGATGCTACAAAGTAATAAGTAATATAACATGTATAGAAGAATTAATGATTAAGCATACATTTTTAAAAAAAATTGAGGTATAATGTGTATGCTACAAAAAGGTCCTAAATGATTTGTAGGCTACAAAATTTACTTTCTAATTCATTGATTAGTGTCACCCAAATGTTCCATATATAAACTACATATATATATATATATATATATATATATATATATATATATATGATGATGCTTATATCCACACTAAAATTAGTTTTGAGGTTAAGTTGAGAGTAACTTCCCTCAGTGATATGTTCCTCTCAAATGCACCATAAATTAGATAGATAAAATAAGCTTGCTATTGCTGTAAACAAGGGGTTGCTAGAAATTTATGATATAATGTGATCCATGTGGAAACTATATTCATTGTTTAGTTATCTATAATGGTAATATATATTGGAATAAAACCCCTCATGCCATGGTGTTTATAAATAAAATAACATATCCCTTCATGGTAATAACTAATTATCTTTAAAATTAACATAACATAATTTATGAAAAAAGAAAAAATAAAGTGAAAATTAAAGAAAAGCATTTTTTAATAGGAAGATAATAAAATTGAAATTGAAATCAATAGAAAGAGTCTTTGTGTCAGTATTTATCTAAGGTGATAAGAATTTTTTATCGATGTCAGATTCTCTAAAACAATAATTATTATATAGTAGAGTAAATTTTCACCCTACATTGCACTCAAATATTTAGTCGAGAACTGCAGTTTTGGTCCCCACATACCTTGGTCGTAGCAGCAGAGTTAGAGCTAAGTGCGATTTCATTTTTTTGTCTAAGTATCAAAGTGCAGCGGAGGCCACCAAGTGTCACTATTAGAGCGCAGGTTTTCTTTCTCCTTTTTTTGTTTCTTTCATTTCATTTTGCCTAAATGTTTGAATTCAAGTAGAAGCCACCAAGTGTCACTTTCTAAAACATGGAGCCTACCAACTAACATCATCTGAGGCATTTTTTAACTTACAGGAGAGAATCAAAATGTGCCACGTATCAAATAGTAGCTAAGCACAAGTCAGCACGTGTCAACATCTAAGAGATAGTTAGTTTAACACCTGGGTTCAATGGTTTGGTTTAACATTTTGGTTCAATACCTCTGTTAATATGTAAATGGTGCACAATGTTGAACCATTTAACCATTGAACTATTTTGGTTCATCAGGCATTTCAAGGGATCAAGTACCTTTTTGAAAGGCATTGCAACATTTGTTCATTTTGTTTAAGTGTCAAGGTGCAACAGAGACTACCAAGTGTTGCTCTCTTAGCCCCTTTCTACTCCACCCCTAGGAAAAGTGAAAGCTGCCATGTCCCCTTAACTAAAGAGGTGGAAGAAGCTACGTATCTTCACTGAAGCCATGGAAGCCTCCACATGTCAATGCCCAACAGATCACCTTCAAATTTCATTGCTGAATAAAGATTGTGGTGGGTCTCAGGTGTTACTTCAAAAGTCTGCAAAAGCTGTTAGGTGTCACCATCCGTAAGAGTCTAATATGTGCCCCAAATGTTTCTATAACATAACTAAAAGGAAGCGGGGAGAGCCACGTGTCTTTGATGAATTAGGCAAAAAGAATCAAGTGTCGTTCTTTGGTGCCTTCTAAGTAATAAGAGGATTTTTAGGAAACTGACAAAGTGTCCTCTCCTATTTCAACATAATAGAGTGTTTCATGTATTTGTGCCACAAAGTGAAATGGAGGGAAACTCGGCTAGAGTTAATTCGAGTAGATGGAACAGTTCCCCAGGTATATTTTTGGGGCTAGCAAACATTGAAGGCATCGTCTATTTGTCCCTTATGAGTTAAGGGCAGAGAAAAATTGCATAAGAAGGGGGATGATGGAAGGAGATAGGAGAGGCTATAAAAGAAAAAGAATTGTAAAATAAAATGGGGAGACTTTTTATAGTTTTGGAACTCACTAGAGTTTTTGACTAAATAGTATCATTTGCTTTTGTCTCATTTTCTTGACTTGTAAAGTTGATGTAACTATTCATGTTTCTATGCCTTTTATATGGCTAGATGAATTATGAAGATTGAACTCTATGCCTTGGTTGATATTATCTGTGTCATTTGGAAAAGTAGTCTAAACTGTGGATTTTCTAAAGTTGTGATTAGGAATGTCATTTGATTTTGTCTCATTTTCTTGACTCAGAAGTTCTACATAACTGTACGTGATTTATGTGCCTCTTATGTGATTAGAAGATTCTTATAAGGAGATTGAACATTATGCCTTTGTTGACATTTCTTGTATATCAACAAAATAAGTCTCTATTGTGAGCCTCTGTTTCTATTGTTCCAGTCTTTTACATTGATCATGCACTTGTCTGCTCTTAAATGTAATTAAATCCTACATATAGTCTTACTGTGCTTAGGTTAGTATTAGGATTACACTTAGGTGCATCACCATAGTTAGGTTTTATTTCCTATATTTGCGTTCTTATTTAATTTCCTATCCCTTTTCCCCCAACACTTGATACATAAGAAGAGACCAGCTTCTCTAAAATCTAGAGGTTGTTTCAATCCAAAATATCCCACAGCTTGAAACTTACCATTATTGATTGATTAAGATCAAGCACAATTTTCATCATCAATAGTTTTTGGCACACTCGATGGGACCAGTCTTGAAGTTTCTTTCAAGACTGCATGAACCAGAGAGCTATGAGGAGTTAGAGCTATGGACTAGTCACTAGATCGTAATCTTCTACAAATCTAGGTATTCTATTGCCACCTGTGGTAATTAGTCCAAGGAGAATAGCTAACCAGTTTTCACCAATACTAAATATGGGAGCCCCTGTACCCCCAAGAAATTATGCAAGATGGAATACTGGTAGTCCCTTAATCCTCCCAACACCACCAACTATTTGGGATCTTATCCCAATAAATACTCTAAAAGCTCTACCCAAATTCAGTGGGCAAGACTCAAAAACACCTGTGGAGCATCTTCAAGATGTATTAGATGTTTGGGCCATACATGTTGTCACACAAAAAAATGTGGCCATAAGGTTATTAGCAGCTTTATTCAAAGGGAAGGCTTTAGAATGGTATCAGTCTTTGGCCCCAAATACCATCCCTACATGGGACAAGCTTAGAGATCTATTCTTTGAAAGATTTGTACAGAAGAGTGATGAGTCTTCTTTGTTACAATAGTTAATCACCATTCAAAGGGGACCATAGGAGGACATAACTGACTTCAACACCAAATTCCAAAAAATGTGGGATAGAATCCCTGCTACAGCTAAGCCACCACCTGGTATGGCCATAGTATTTTATCTCAAAGCTTTAAATTTTGATATAGCTTTTATGATTCAGTCACTGGGAGGACACACTTTACCAGTGGCTTATGACTATGCGATCAAAGTTGAGAATCATTTAATAGATGCTGGAAAGTTACCCCCAAGGCCTTCCATGCCTATGTTCCCAAAAATTTCCTTACCCTTAACTCAGGAAGTTCCTATAGCTGTAAGCCCACTTGTGTCTATGTATACCTAGCCTCCATCCTTTGCAGAGCAACTGGTGCCTGCTCAGTCATCTGACATGGATGATATCAAGAATATCCTGAGGACATTTTCTAATGAGCTGATTAATATGAAGAGGCAGCAGAATACTTTCCCTAAGCCCCATTATCAAGGCTATCAAGGAAATAGGTTTTCATCCCAACCAAACCAAAATCAAAGTCATCCAAGACAAACTAACCATCAGACAACAAATCAATTAATTGCAGTTCCCACACCCTCCTAGACCATTCCTCCCAACTCAAATAGAGAGATGGTTCTAGATTAGAATAATTATGTGGATGATACTAATGCTTGGTGTTTTCCTTGAAATGATGCTCACACACCCAGAGATTGTCCTAAGGGTAATCTACAATAAAGGGTGGCTGAGCAGAGAAGAATGGATGGCCAATTTGCTAGTATCAGTAACAATCAAGCCTATCAATCTCCCGGTATGGAGAATTCAATTCTAGTGGCTTAGATGCAAGGAATGTCCTTGCAATAAGAGGAAGAAATAGCCACAAAACATGCTTTATTCTCATGGATTGAGGATGAAGAAGCGATTTTCTTGAACAAAGCATCTACCTCCCAAAGGCTAGTAGTGCAATCTGATTATTACACCAGATCAAAGAGGAGAATGGTGGAGCAGCCCAAGATTGTAAGTGGTCAAGTCAAGAATAATCCTTCATCTCAAGGGCAAAATAACACTATTATTAGATAAGAAGTGCCTCAACTGGTACAGGGTCAAGGGATTCCTACCCAGATTCAAGAAAAAATGAGGTATCCTTATTACCAAAAAGCTCAATATTTGGGACCAATCAATATAGTGGACTAATTAAAGAAGACTCTAGTGCAAGTATCTATATGGGATATATTAGCTATTCTTGAGTAGAAGACACTTCTACAAGAAGCTCTGCAAAGCCAAGCAGTGCCCCAAAGTGTTTTTAACAAAGAAAGACCTGCTGGAAAGGAAAAACTCAAAGATATGGTTCATCCAAGGACAACAGCCTTCGTGAATGATGCGACACAAGTAAATCCAAGCCAGAGCCTTTCTATTTAACTCTGATAGTTGGAATCCTACATAATGCATTGATAGATTTAGGGGCTAGTATAACTGTCATGCTCAAGCAAATAGCTGATGCCTTGAAAATAAAATATGAACCCCTTGAAAAAGGAGTGATGCAGCTAGATGGAAAAATAATACAAACCATAGGGAGAATTAAATAGCTTCCATTACAATTATACACATGTCCCAATATAATTGTCAACCAAGATATAGTTGTCATAGATATACCTCCTATTTTTGGTTTATGTTTATCCAGAGACTTTACAGCAAAAATAAGAGGATATATGTCTCTTGACTGATCTCACCTCATTTTGAGAACCAGATACAGCTCAAAAATGAAAATTCTATCTGAACCACTATCCAAGGACCATATCACCAATGAACCAACAATAAGATTAGAAGTAGATCATGCCATATTAAATAAAGAAGAAAGAATTTTTGTAGAAGAACTAGGAAACTGGACTAAGCATGATCAAGAAGAAGAAAATAGCCAGTTGTTGGCTATGATGCATAGTGACCCATATGGGAACTATGACTCTACTAGTTTGGGCACATATGTCATTTTTGATGAGAATCAGGCAATCCCAAATATTATAAGGGAAGAGGCACCTACTACTCAAGAATTAAAAATTTGAACTTTGCATTTTGATGGGGCTAGAAGTAAAAATGGTGCTAGAGCAAAAATTTGTCTTACTGCTCTAAATGGTGATAAAATTTTAAGGGCTATCCAATTCCAATTTGCTTGCACTAATAATGATGCTGAGTATGAATATTTAGTACATGAGCTCTTGTTGGCCAAAAAAAAGGGAATAAAAAACCTAAAAGTAAAAGGAGATTATAAAATTAGTAGTAAAGCAAATATGGGAAAAGGTAGCAGCCAAGAATGTGAGAATGAGATCCTACAGGCATAAGACTTGGGATTTGATAGAAGATTTTAAAGCTTTCAATATTGAGATAGTCCCTAGAAGTCAAAACTCTGAGGCCGATAGGATGGCCCAGATTGGCTCATAGTTTAACCCAGCAACTAGCCTATTGGTTAACAATGAGTCAGTAAAAGTTATAGTGAGGCCAACCATCCCAGACAATGATGAAAATTGGCAAGTGTTTGAAAATGATGTTTAGGTAGTCTCTTTCTTACAACAATCATATGAGTTTGCTAATCAGTTGCAAACTAAAATTGAAGAGGCATATGGTGATCATATTATATAATTGAAGACTAATAAGCTCCCCAAGGGGTTGATCACCTTAGAAAACTTGTTCAACCCAGAGGATGTAAGCATAGAAAGGAAAAGGTTCTAGGTAGATAAAGTAGACTATTCTAAAGTTGAGGTGAGTGACGGGAAAAGGCTAAAAGTTAGGAATTCTACAACTCAAGAAGAGAAAAAAAGGCTAATTCAATTGTGCCAGAGATATGATAGAGTCATAGCTTGGAGCTATGAAGACCTTCATGGATACAATAGAGACATTATCCAGCACACTATAGAATTGACTGAAGGGTCTAAGCCCATCAAATAGAAATAGAGGCTAGTAAATCCAAGGATTGAACCTCTAATGGTAGATGAGTTGCAGAAGCTTTTATATTCCAAAATAATATTTCCAATCAAGCACTCAACTTGGGTATCAAATCTAGTCTCAGTTAGGAAAAAGAATGGAGATGTAAGACTATGTGTTGATTTCAGAGATCTAAATAGAACATCTCTAGAAGACCACTATCCCTTTCCCTCCATGGAATAAATTATACAAATTGTGGTTGGATCAGAGAGGTTTTCTTTACATGATGGTTTCTCAGGATACAATCATATTTGGGTAGCTGAGGAAGACCAATACAAAACCACTTTCACGACCAAATGGGGAACATTTGCCTACGTGAAGATGCCATTTAGATTATCAAATGCAAGAGCCACCTTTCAATGAGCTATGGATATAGCCTTTGGTGAACTTGTAAATAAGGTCATCTTGGTCTATCTGGATAACCTCACTATTTTCTCAAAAAATACTGATGATAATTTTGATCATTTAGAATTTGTCTTTAAGAAATGTCAAGATTTTGGGATATCATTGAATCCCATGAAATGTATTTTTGTTATACCTCAGGGTAAACTGATAACAATGACATGTATAGCTGACAACAGGGTAAACTGAAATGTATAGCTGACAATAGGGTAATATGATAACAATGACATGTGTTTGAATTTGTAAATAAGGTCATCCTGGTCTATCTGGACAACCTCACTATTTTCTCAAAAAATAATGATGATAATTTTGATCATTTAGAATTTGTCTTCAAGAAATGTCAGGATTTTGGGATATCATTGAATCCCATGAAATGTATTTTTGTTGCACATAGACTCCAAGAGAATCATAGCTATAATGAACCTACCCCTCTTAGTAAATAAAAAGGCAGTTCAGTCTTTCTTATGGAAGATCAATTTTGTCAGTAAATTCATATCAGATTTTGCAAGTTTGGTGAGACCAATGACACTCTTACTAAAGAAAAACTTGGTCTTTAGATGGACTACAGAAGGGAAGCAAGGTCACGAAGGCTATCTCAGCAGCCCTAGTGCTCAAAAACCCAAATTTTTCTAAGCCCTTCATAATGTATGTCTATTGAGGAGAGTCAAGTATTGTTGTTGTCTTGATGCAAAAGGATGATAAGCTGGAGGGGGAACACCCAATAGCCTTTTTCTTAAGAACTCTTAGGGATTATGAGACCAGGTACAAATTTGTGGAAAGACAAGCCTATGTTATGGTAAAAGCTCTCAAGAAATTTAGGTATCTGATATCAGGGAACAAAATTTTGATACTTGTAGCTCACCCAACGATCAGGGAATACATCATGGAGGGAGAAATTACTGAGAAAAGAACCAATTGGATCACTAGGATCCTTGAATATGATGTAGAGGTCAGACCCACCAAGCTAGTCAGAGGTAGGGATCTATGCTAATATATAACCTAAGAGCTTGAAAAGATGTCACCTGAGGAAGCAGATTCAAAAGGAGAGACAAAGACGGTGCTAAAATTACAAGAGGTTGATCAAGAATCTTGGGTCACAAGCAGGATTCAATTTATGAAAGATGGGATTTACCTAAGAGAACTCCCTCGAAGCAAGAGGAGATATTATAGGATATAGGGAGTTCATTTTGTTTTAATTGACCAAGTCCTTTTCAAAATAAATTTTGATGGAAAATTGTTAAGATGTGTGGAAAAGGCTAAAGCTAAGAGAATACTTCATGAAATACATCATGGAATATCAGGGGGAATTTTTTCATAAAGACCACAGCCATAAAGATAAGTGTTGCAGGATATTTTTGGCCTACTTTATTTGTAGATTGTTATCAGCTGATTAGAAAATGTCAATCATGTCGTTATTATATGGGGATGAAGAGGAATGCAGCCATGCCCCTTAGTCCTATAATTGTGGATGAACCTTTTTCTCAATGGGGTCTTGACTTCATTAGAATGATAAATCTAGTGTCCAGTATGGGTCATAAATGGATATTAACAGCCACCAACTATTTCACCAGATGGATCGAGGTGGTCCCACTCAAGGAAGCAACGAAGACTGTGACCCTAGATTTTATAGGGTGTATCACTACTTGCTTTGGGGCTCCTCACACCATCATTTTAGATAATGCTAAAGCATTCTTGGGGTGTAAAGTATCTGACTTTGCCTTGAAACATGGAATATATCTAAAAACTTCATCTAACTAATACCCTCAAGGTAATGGTTTGGCAAAATCAACCAATAAGAACCTGATAAGACTCATCAAAAGAGTAAGGGCTGATCATCACAAAGAGCGGCATAAAGTGCTTAATCTAGCATTATGGGATGATCAAATCATGCCTAAGTAGGTGACTAGAATGTCCTCATATGAATTGGTATATGAAAAGTCTGCTATGATTCCCCTAAGCTTGGAAATCCTTGCTCTCCAGCTAATCAAATAGATTGAAATTGAAGAAAATGGCCCCATACAGGTCAGACTCACAAAACTTTTGGAAGTTTAGGAAAAGAGGGATATGGCCCATGATTCATTGATCAAGCATTAGGGAATGATTAAGGACTATTTTGATAAAAAGACTTCAAATCCTAATTTTTAAGTAGGCTCAATTGTTTTGAAATGGGATGCAAGGGCCACCAAGCTGGGTCAGCATACCAAATTTGAAGCATTATGGACTGGCCCGTATAAAATTCACATGTGCAAGCAGAAGAATTCACTCGAGCTAGAGTCAATGGAAGGAGAACATGAAGAAATTCCTATAAACAAAATCTATTTGAAACATTTCAATTGACTTGGGTCTCTCATGTATTATAGTTAAATAATTTCCCTTTCTCGCATTGTTTTTCCTTTGTTTTCCCACTTTTCTTTTAAATAAGTGTTTTGAACACATGTCAATGGCTCTTTTGAAGCTGTGATTTTTGCAATTTTGATCTAGTAGGAGGTGGAGTTTTCTTTTTGAGTAGGCTCAAAAGTCTTGAGGGTCACCAGTAACTATAGAGTAAATTTTCACTCTACATTGCATTCAAATTTTTAGTCGAGCACTACAGTTTTGGTCCCTGCATACCTTGGTCACAGTAGCAAAGTTGGAGCAGAGTGCGGGTTCATTTTTTGTCTAAGTATCAAAGTGTAGCAGAGGCCACCAAGTGTCACTATCTGAGTGTGGGTTCTCTTTCTCCTTTTTTTTTCTTTCATTTCATTTTGCCTAAATGTTTGAATTCGAGTGAAAGCCACCAAGTGTCACTTTTCAAAACATGGAGCTAGCCAACTGGCATTGTCTAAGGCATTTTTTAACTTACAAGAGAGAAGTGGAATGTGCCATGTATCAAATAGCAGCTAAGCAAAAGTCACTGCATGTCAAAATATAAGAGATAGTCAGTTCAGCACCTAAATTCAATGGTTTTGTTCAAAGTTTTGGTTCAATACCTTGATTAATCTGTAGATGATGCACATTGTTGAACCATTGAACCATTGAACTATTTTGCTTCATTAGGCAGTTCAAGGGATCAAATACCTTTTTGAAAGGTAGCATGGCATTTGTTCATTTTATTGAAGTGTCGAGGTGCAGCGAAGGCTGCTAAGTGTCACTCTCTGAGCCCCTTTCTACTCCACCCCTAGGAAAATTGAAATCTGCCACATCCCCTTAACTAAAGTAGTGGATGATGCTACCTATCTTCCTCAAATCCGTAGAAGCCTCCTTGTGTTAACACTTGAGAGATCACCTTCAAATTTCATTGTTGAATAAAGATTGTGGTGGGCCTCGAATGTTACTTCAAAAGTCTACGAAAGCTGCCAGGTGTCACCATCTGTAAGAGTCTAATATGCACCCTGAATGTTTCTATAGCATAACTAAAAGGAAGCAGGGAGAGCCACGTGTCTTTGATGAATCAGGTAGAAAGTGTCAAGTGTCATTCTCTAGTGCCTTCTAAGTAATAAGAGGATTTTTAAGAAACTGACTAAGTGTCCTCTCTTATTTCAACATAATAGAGTGTTTTGTGTATCTGTGCCACAAAGCAAAATGGAGGGAAACTCGGCTAGAGTTAATTTGAGTAGATGGAATAGTTCACCAGGTAGATTTTTGGGGCCGACAAACATTGAAGGTGTCTGTTTGTCCCTTGTGAATTAAGGGCAGAGAAGAATTATGCAGGAAGGGGGATGATGAAAGGAGATGTCGAAGGCTATAAAAGAAGAAGAATTGTAAAATAAAAATGGGAGACTTTCTATAGTTTTGGGACTCACTAGAGTTTTTGACTAAATAGTATCATTAGCTTTTGTCTCATTTTCTTGACTTGTAAAGTTGATGTAACTGTGCATGTTTCTGTGCCTTTTATATGGCTGGATGAATCAAGAAGATTGAACTCTATGCCTTGGATGATATTATCTGTGTCATTTTCAAAAGTAGTCTAAACTGTGTATTTTCTAAAGTTGTGATTAGTAATGTCATTTACTTTTGTCTCATTTTCTTGACTCGGAAGTTATACATAACTATACATGATTTTTGTGCCTCTTATGTGATTAGAAGATTCTTATAAGGAGATTGAACACTACGCCTTTGTTGACATTTCCTGTATCTCAGCAAAAGAAGTCTCTATT
Organism: Torreya grandis; assembly: GCA_037957365.1. Classification (NCBI taxonomy): domain Eukaryota; kingdom Viridiplantae; phylum Streptophyta; class Pinopsida; order Cupressales; family Taxaceae; genus Torreya; species Torreya grandis. The sequence goes on along the minus strand of JARHVA010004427.1, from coordinate 1,377,549 downwards.
GTAAGCCTCTATTTCTATTGTTCTAATCTTTTACATTGATCATGCACTTGTCTGCTCTTAACTGTAATTGAATCCTACATATAGTCTTACTATGCTCAGGTTAGGATTAGGATTACACTCAGGTGCGTCACCATAGTTAGGTTTCATTTCCTGCATTTGTGTTCCTATTTAGTTTCCTATCCCTTTTCCCCCAACACTTGATACATAAAAGAAGAGACTAGCGTCTCTAAAATCTAGAGGTTATTTCAAGCCGCAATATCCCATAGCTTGAAACTTCCCATTATTGATTGATTAATATCAAGCACAATTTTTCTCATCAACATATATTATAGATAATATCTAGGGTTCATGATTTTATTCTTTTAGTGTTATGAATTATATAATTAAAATGAAACTCTAATCTAAAAATTAAGAAAACAACAAAAAATGTTTGAAATGAAATGGAGGTTAACCAAAATGTTTACACTATAATTATTTATGAATTAAAATTAACTCTAATTGAAAACGTATGAAAGAAACGATGACTAGGTCATTCCAAGCCACAAAATCTCAAGTGTTGACAACATATAACATCACAAAAGGAGAGATCTATAAAACAAATGGTTACAAACTAATATGTAGAACAAAGTAAAAAATATCATATATTAAATGAAAAATTATTTTATGTTTTTACAAATAATAAACCTTGCATCTATTAGTAAGGAAAAATAAGGAAAAAATCATCCAAACCAATGTGGGATACAAACACAATAAGATAAGAAAAATATCACCTAACAAATATGAGTAACATATTCTAACACCCCTCCCCCCTTCAAGTGAAACTAGGGGATCAAAATAACCAAACACAAAGTGGAATATTTGTAGTATAAATCCTAACAACAAGGTTTGATAAGGTGCTCATGTATAATATATACATGAAGTGGAGAAAGAGATAAAACTTGTAGGAAACGAAATTCCCCATGCCACCCCCCCCCTCCCAAAATTTATTTAAAATAAGGAAGGAATGACTTCATATGGAATTCCCCCAAGAAAAATTCTTGTCGATATTGAAGATAACAATACTCTATGTTGTGCTCACAATATGGATAGTGTCAATGTTTCTATCCCCTAATAGAAGATTATAGAATATCCATCTATTTTAAGAATATTTCTTCCTTTTCATAGAGGAAACACATGAATGGTTTACTGTAAGGCTATCCATTCCATAACAAAATATAAAATAAGCCACAATACAAAATATATCTTAAAAACATACAAAACTATAGTGTGTCATAGGTCTAGCAAGATCATCTACGAGAATTGGATGTAATGCCACATAAATGAACTGATCAAAAGAAATACATGGAACATTCACTGAAATAATGTCCATGATAAGTTTAGCATAATGGTGAACAAGTGTACTCTCACTAGAACAAATTGAGTCCTCTAAATGGATAATTTATGGTGGCTTAGAATCCTACATAGGATGAAAGGTATGTTCTATAAATATATGTACCAAGTATGGTAGAAACTCATCCCATAGAGGTGGCTTGATAAAAAGAAGAGAAATGTCTATCAAGAATGCATAATCTTAATAAACTATAGTAGGAGGAGATATACATTATCATAAGAGAAAACCTTTCTAACATGAGGAGAAGGATATGGAGAAACATCATGCATGTCATTGTCAAAATATAAATACTCAGTAATAGGTGGAGAACAAAGTGGAATAAGAGGTGGAGAAAGATAGAGTTTAGAAAACCCAAAGAAATAAATATCCTCCTCAAATAATGTTAAAATATCATACCAATAATCTTTTGGTGATGTGGCATCTATAATATTAATGTGAAAACTATCTAAAACATTTAGTCAAATTAACTCAAGAGCCTCATATTGCATAGATGAAATGCAAGTAATATCTTTTTCATTTGTGAAGTTGGGAAGGTCACCAAGTACCATCCTCTAGAAACCTTTTATATGAACATATATATTCAGTATTATTTTCCATGTAGTGTAATTTTAAGTGTTGAGGGGATCCATTATCAAAAAATAAGGGATATTTTGGGAAGAAGAAATAATAATGATCACGTAAAGTAACAACTCTTGATTCAAATAATGACAAGGAAAAAATAAACACCAAAAAATGTGTAAGCCCCAACTATTTGGTGTTTTATAGTAGAGTGAATTTTATAATATAAATGACCTAAATGGATGAGGAATCAAAAAACACACACTTTTAAATCAAATAGAACTCAGATTTAAGTCATGGTTCAAAATTTATAGCTTTTACAAGTTTCTCATCACTAAAATGGGTCAAAAATAAAATTACACCAAACAATCAAATGATCGAAGAAAATTAAATTATTAATACTAGATATGTAAAAAGTGTATAAAATTTAAAGAAAATAAAAATAAAAATCTTATACATAGATGTCTCCAACACTAATTTTTCACTTTAAATACAAGATCTTATTTTTTTCTTGATCATGCACTAAAAAAGTCACAAAAAATTAAATTTTTAGTGTCTACTTCATAACCTCATATCTATTTGGATACTAATTAGAATCCTTATTATGGCCATGTTTTGGCCTCTAGAAGTTCTCTTTATAACAATGAAATAATTTTATAAATCAAACACTTACGTGAGGATAAAATTGATCTACAAGATACTCATAATTTTTTGAAAAAAACTATAATTTCTCAAAAACATTTATAACCAACACAACAGAGAGAAAGGTAAAATTAGATGTATGAAAAAACCTTTGTATCCATTTAGGATACATGTAGGATCCATATAACAAGAATAAAATTGGATATATGCAAAAAACTTTATATTAAAAAAATCATAAATGGATAGGTACCATACATATCACTAGGAATGATGATTAAAACAATCCAAGCTATAGAATACCAGGTTTTGACAATAAAGAACATCACAGAAGGTGAGATTTTAAAATAAAAGGTTGTAAACTAATATGTAGAATAAAGTATCAAATATCTTGTACTACATCAAAACTTAATCTTATTACAAATGAGAAGCCTTTCATATAAAGGCAAGGACATACAAGGAGCAAAACATCCTAACCAATGTGGGATAGATCCATAATAGTAAAAAGACAAAAAGATCATAGTAAACATGAGTAAAATATTTAACAATGAAAACTATTGAAATCTAATCTAGGAATTTAAATAACAAAATATAAACTAAATATAAATAACTACATTATTTATAGAAGTTGTAAATTACTAAAATAGTAAACTAGGGATAGGATTGTGTAATTGTCCTTCCAAACAAATTAATTCAAACTATGACATATTTTCATGAGATATGACTTCATTAAATAACCTAAAAACACATATGGAACATAAAAATATGACCCACTTTATACTGAGACAAGGTTATAGAAGGTGCACCATTTGACAATATCTTATTTTATGCAATTATAGTTTTTTCCAGAAAGCTTATGCAAAAGGTATAAAAATATGGGTTTGTTCATCTTTATCTTTAGGTGAAATATTCCATTAAAAAGTGGATATAAAACTGATTTAATTATCCTAATAAATCCCCTTAATGACAAAGTATTACCTACATATCCCAATTGCCTTAGGCCAATGTATTTATCCCTTTAGGGAAGATCATATGAATGCAAATAGAAATGTTTTGATTGTAGTTATTGGAAAATTATGACCTTAACATGTGATTAAAAAAAATTACTTGGACAAGGACTATGATATTACAACAAAAATATAATATCTATATTTACTCAGAAGATAAATGATTTTGAAATCATAAAATATATGTTTTTGTCATTGATATCTAGGTGGCATAATGTACCCTTAACTAAGTAGTGCACTTTTATAAAATAGGAATATATGATTTTAAAACCAATGTGACATTGAATTTTATGTTGAATATGGATGAATAAACATAAAAAATGGAATTCTAGTATATGTACATAGTAATTACTTGAATTTGAAGGCTTTTCTACACATTTTGAGTTATCAAAATGGAAAATTGACCTAGCAAGGCAAATATGATAATACCAATAATTTTCAAACATATTTTGATTAAATTTTATTGTCATCAATAATTTATCTTCAAATCACATGGACTTGCATTACTTACACAAAGTTTGGACTTGATCACCTAAAATTATCTAAATCACCAATTAATAGAAACCACTTTTTAATGTTTCAATAAGGAATAGTCATATCCAAAAATAAAAATAAATTTTAGTGGTTATTATTCATTAATTCATAAATATTTCAGTTTTAGAAATTAGCATTTGACTGTTTCTAGGGGTTGGTGAACAATGTGCATTTGCCTAAATTATCTAGGTGTAAGTTTGTTTTCTAGGTCAGCTCAACTACTCATTAAAATAAGTTTCTTACATATAAATATATTTTACCACTCCTTTGAAAGCCATTATGAGCTTATTTTCCATTATATGTAAATAGACATTTACTCATATACTCATAATGGAAACATTCAGTGGTAGGAAAGGGATGAAGGAAGTGTCAGGTGATTGTGATGAATGACAACATGATACCAAATGACACCAAGGTTTTCAAACAATAGTAATGTTATCAAATGATAACAATGTTATATCTTGATAGTAGTACTACAAAAATGCTGAAACGCTATTGAATGAAAATAATGTTGTTGTTTAATAGTAGTCTTTATCAGTTGATAACAATGTTATCAAATGATAGCATTGTTTCAAAGTGATATAATTATTGTCATTTGATAGCATTACTATGAAACAACATTGTTAACATTCTAGACCATTACCATCAAATGATAACATTACTATCATTTGGAATTATTACTATCAAACACAAACATTACTATCATTTGAAAGCATTATTGTTAGATGAAAGCATAATTGTCATTCAATATAATTATTATCATTCACCATCGACTCTGTCATTCGATGGTGAATATATGTGATCCACATAAAAATAAGGTGCAGTCCATCTATGGGTTTTCTATATAATTGTGTCCCTGTTTGGCTTCTATGACTTATTATGATTCATCTATCCATTAACCTCCTCATTTATACACTATCTTCTAACATTCACCAAACTTTTAAATAAATACTTAGATATTAAAAAAACAACCCAAGTTAATTTATATATAGGCCACTAAAATTTACACTACCATCAAGTTATATGGAAACATAGTTTCATCCACATGTAGGTATATTACTTCCTTATGCCTGAAACATTTTTAAAATATAATTTATATTTTGAATTTCATTTTATGTAAATTGACTACTACATATTCATTACAGGTTCCCATGGAGCAAGCCACACATTCATAGAATTTCCAAAAGATAAAGTGTTTTATTTACACTTAGGTGTTTATTTATCATTTCATTGTAGCATTTGTATTTAATTTAAATACTAAAAAAAATACTAGTATTTTTAGATAATAAAACATGGTGTTATGCACTTAGTGATGTAAATTTATCCTACATGATTTAAACAAAAATATATGAATCTAATTCACTCTTCTCTCACATCCGCATGTTATCTATAGGTCCATTCTTTCTAATTGCCATGTCTATTTTATTTATGGTTATAAATTAATTCAAAATATGGTAATACGCAAATAAGTAACAATTACAAATGTGACTTGCTTTTAAACTTTGTGTTAGTTAAGGTAATCTCACAGGTGTTTTGTATAGATTTTATTGTTGAGTTTTGTAACACTTCAGGCCTTTGGGATAGGAATATGGCTTGAATGCAAGTCGGATTCAATAGTGTAGTTACACGTATTGAGCCATTATTCAATATTCCACTATTATCCAAGATAATCTTTCTTTTTTGGTGTTATGAATTTTCTAAGAAGAGTTATAGGAAATTTCAAATTTTCAAAGCATTTACATATTAATTTGGAATGTTTGTAATTTTTTTATAGAAAAAATAGGGGTAAAAACTTTACTAAAACATAGAACAGCAAAATGCAAAACATCTTAGGGCCAACACCCCAACAACCACCCGAAACTATAGGAAACAACAAGAACAAGAAAATCACTCCCCTGTACCTGTCTCATTTTCTACAATAATCCTCTCCAGGTCCTGACATAATGCATAGGGTATCTGCTCCCAACCATCGACCTTCCACCCATCTACATCTTCTGATGCCCATTTTGCCAGGAAATCATCCACCCTGTAAATAATCTGTTGAACTAACGTTGATAGCTGCCAGCTAACATCAAAAATCTTACTCTCAAGAAGCAGATTGAGCAGGACTTGAGAGTCAGCCTCACAAATCACTTTCCTCCATCCTAGATCATAAGCTCAGCTCAAAGCATATAGGATCACCAAGCCTTCCATCCTATTAATAGCCTACACCCATTTATTATTCTGAAAATAAAAACCACTAAACTAGAGGAATCCCTACCAATCCCACCAATCATAGCCGACCCTGGACTACCCTTGGAAGAACCATTCATATTAATTTTCAAAAAACCAATAGGAGGTGTCAACCATTTCCCCATCCTTTGAACTCTCTGTTTCACATGTCTACCTCTCCTGACATAAGCTGAGGTCGTAGATATCCCCTGTATGCCCAGCCTGTCAACTATCTCAGCATCACTCTTCTCCATCGATAGGATAATCTCACTCTTAGCTTCAACAGTTTCTTGGATCATTCCCAAGATTATAGTCCATACCTGTTGAGTCCCCAAATTTTCCCCTCAAAAAATTTTGTGATTGCTTTCCAACCAAACTTGCCATAGGAGAAAGATAGGACCAACATACCAGACATCCTGCAAGAAGGAAGTTGAGTAGGGGGCTCCCCAATCTCACCCAAAAATCTATCAGGGAGGATGCATGAATACACTGGCATTTCCACACTTCCCACCAAAAATGCCATAATTGCACTATGAAGGGGCAACAAAAGAATAAGTGTTGAGAATCTTCCTCCCCACCATTATAGAGAACACACCTCGAAGGGCCAGCAAAGCCCCTCTTCCAAATATTTTCCCACGTTAAGCATTTATTCCAAGCCAAAGTCCAAATAAAGCAATTACACTTTAGCCAAGAGAAATAATTCCAAACTTTTTTCCACCAAGGAACTTCCCTCCCCCCATCTAGTTGCTGAGAGATCAACTCCTGATAACCAAAAGACATAGTGTATGTACCCTTTGGATTGGGGGCCCAAGCCAAAAACATCACTATCCATAAGGGCACTATAGCTGTGACCAACAAGAATGTAATGAAGTTCAGCGCACTCTACCACCAAACTAAAATCAAGCCACTCCCTTGGGGTTTTCCATCTTACTTTCACCACCTATCCATGAAGGGAAAAAGCCTTAAAGTCCCCCACCCTCATCCAGATAGCTTCACAAAAACTCTAGGATAATATACCTAAGTGAGGATATTGGGTTACTATGGGTGGATAGCCAATGCAAGAGTCTTGCCAGAATTGTGCCTCCATCCCATTCTTGCAAATCTAGAATAGTCCATGCTTAATGAGCATAGCCCCTTTCTTGAGCATAGTCCAAATCACTGAACCCTTCCCTGTCAAGCTATACCAAGGGGTATCTCTCTGGGGGATCCCAAATAGGTACTTATGGGATAAGATTCTAGCCCACACCCTGTCCTATTTAGTACACCACCACCAATACATTTTAGTTGCTAGAGCCCAACTAGAAATCAATGAATACCTTAATCCAAGACCACCCAACCTTTTTGGGCTATAAACTACCTCCCACTTAATAAGGCTCTACTTGTTTGATGATAAATTACCAACCCATAAAAATTTTCTTGCTAAGGCATCAAGGCCACTAACAAAGCTCGCTGGTGCCACCTGTATCCTACACCTATATAGAGGAAGCACCTACACTACCGATTAAAGTAGATGAACCTGACCAGCAAAGGATAGCCAATGATGAGTCCAATTATTCACTTTGGCCCAAAACTTGTCTAGAATACTCTGCCATGACTCCCTAGATTGCCTACCAGTCGAGATAGGAATCCCAAGGTATAGCAAAGGAAGACTTCCAATTTGGAACCTAGAAATGTTAGAAACTCTCCATTGCATTGGAGGTGGAGTGTTAAAGAAAAAAATATAAGATTTCCCCTCATTAATTAATTGCCCTGAAGCCTCAAGATAAATATCCAAGACTTTGCGCATATTAGAAGCCTCCCTAATAGTCACCTTTCCCATCAAAGTTACATCATCCACAAATTGTAGGTGAGATTGTACAAGAAGACTTCCTCCCCATTGCCAACCCTGAATAAAGCTCCCTTCAACATTCCTTTTAATGAACCTTCCTAGCCCTTCCACTAGAAGAAGAAACAGGTAAGGAGAGAGAGGGTCACCTTGTCGCAAGCCCCGAGAGGCTCCAAAAAGATTAAAATGCCCTCCATTAATCAAAACTAAGAAATAATTCAAATTCACACAACTCATAACCCAACGAATCCATTTCTCCTCAAAGCTAAAAGCACCCAAAACCTTATGAAGGAAGGACCAACAGACTCTGACATAAGCCTTACTCATGTCCAGCTTGATTAGCATAGCCTTTTCTTTGGACTTGGCCATGGAATGGATAGTCTCTGTAGCCACAACCACTCCATCCAAGATTTGATGGCCTTCTACAAATCCACTTTGCTCTTCAGAAATAAGTAATGTAAGCCACTTTTTTAACCTTTCAGCAATCAACATAGATATAATTTTATAAATTACATTGCAAAGAGAAATGGGGTGAAATTGACTTAATCGATCAACTCCCTCCCCCTTGGGAATGAGAGCTAGAAAGGTAGAGTTTAGGGCACGGAGCATCTGCTTATTCATCTGTGATTCTTGAACAACTACCAATAAATCTAATTTGATAATATCCCAAAATTCCTAGAAGAATTCAATAGGGAATCCATCTAGTCCAAGTGCCTTTCCTTTTTGCATCTATAAAATAGTCTTCTCTAACTCCTCCATAGATATGGCTCTCATAAGATGCTCGTTCATTTCCAAAGAAACCAAAGAAGGAATACAGGAGAGAACCTGAGCCCATGCAGTTGAGTCCCCTTGCACTTCCTCGCTAAATAAAGAAGCAAAATACTACTCGGCCTCATTACAAATACCCTAGGTAGAATGGATAACCTCTCCCCTATCTATCACCAAAGAAGATATAGAGTTACCATGTTGTCTAGCTTTCACTGAATTGAAGAAGAATGCGGTATTCTTATCCCCTTCTTCAAGCCACACATTTTGTGCTTTTTGCTTCCAAAAGATTTCCTCTCTCAGCTCCCATTCTTGCAATGTTTTTAGAGCTCTAGCTTCCTTCCATAACAGATATTCAGATGCCCCCTCCTCCCTAATCATCTTGGTAACATCATTCAAATGCATTTGTGCCTCATTTTTTGCCTGGTAAATGTTCTCAAAGTATTTTAAATCCATCATTTGAGCTGATACTTAACATATTGGAGAAGCTTGGCAAAAATATACATAGTTGAACCAAAAGTAGGTCTACGTACCTTCCAACATTTAGTAACACATCCATATAGGTCTTGGTCCCTGAGCCACATGAGCTGGAACTTGAAAGGCAGCTTCTGAGGCACCCTAGCTGAGAAAATAATAAGCTTTACGAGCCAATGATCTGAACCTCTCCAGTCTAGTATCTCAAAGCTAGAAGACCACAATCCACCCACCCAAAAATAAGACACCATGAAGCAGTCAAGACATTTGGCAATGCACCTATCACCCACCCTTTTATTGTTCCATGTGAAGTGGCCATTGCTAGGCTTGATATCCATGAGATTTAGTGCAAAAATATTATCTCAAAGCAAGATTGAGGAAGGCTCTAGTCTTGCATTACCTCCCCGTTTCTCAATTAAATATAGAATGGCATTAAAGTCTCCAGCAATAATCCATGGAAAATAAGGAAATAATCTATGAACCACATGAATATTATTCCATACCAGAAGTTTACCTTGGAAATCAGTAGGAGCATAGACATTAGAAAAAATAATAGATTCCCCAAATTCAATGCACAAAGAAACCATGGATAAGGAGGACTTGAAGCAAATCCAGGACACAGGTTGGATCTTTCGTGGGTTCCATAGACATGCCACACCACCCAATAATCCTTGAGCTCCAATGCACTAAAACACTGACCTTGCCTCCATACCTTAGGTGCGATACTCATCATACATTCCACAGAAACCTTAGTGTCTTGAAGAAAGAGAACATCAGGAGAATGACTTCTAACTCATTCTCAAACAACTTTTTGTCTAGGGCCACTATTCAAACCCCTTGGATTCCAAAAAATAATGATCATTTGGGAGGAGTCAAAAAGTGGGAATCTAGGGTCTTAACAGATCCTAACTCCACCAAGGTCTCCCTTATCATCTTAATCTTTTCCAAATTCTTCTTTCGTCCTATTTTAACATTTTTCTCAGAAGCCCCCTTCTTCCTATCCTTTTGAAAAATGCCCAAATGAGGAGAAGATTTACCTCGCTTATCAGTATCTAAAACCACAGTTCATGCAGGAAGAGTCACTTCCTCTACTCTTTGTCTTATATCAACATTTGGCTCTAAAGTCATTTGCACCCCTGACTGTCCATCTGTGACCATAGGCATGGCGGATTCCTCATGAGAAACAGAGGGGGAATGGCAGAGCTAATCTCTAATCTAGAATCCACCACAAGTTGATCAGCACTATTCAATCTAGGATTAACTGCTTGCTGACCTAATTCATCCAAGACCTCAAACTTGTTAAAAGTATCCTCCTCCTTTCACTCCATTAGAGTTATTTTCAATCCTCTACTATGATTTTTTTTTTTAACCTAAACAAAGCCCTCAGCATCCTTTCCCTCACTAGCAACAGACTTCTTCCCTTTGTCAGCACCAAGAATGTTACTAGGAGGAGGCGTAGGGTGCTGCTCCATTCGCTTGACCCTCGGGCACCTTCGCACCAGGTCGCCATATTAATGACAAAGGTGACATCGAAAAGGAAGGGTCTCATAAACCTAGTATTGTACCCCAAAATGTGAGCCCGCACACATCTCCACCATATCTGGCAATGGTCTACTCAAATCGATTTCCACACAAATTTGAGCAAAAGTCATAACTTTCTTACCCAAGGTTTGTGTTGAAGATCCTACTAGCCTTTCGAGCATCGATGCAAGCATATGAAGAACATCCTCACAACAACATTCTATTGGAAATTTGGGCAACCAAACCCACACTGGCACTCGATTTGGGAGCTCCTCAAAAGGATTAAAACTTGCATGCCATGGTTTGACGAATAGTCCCACCTAATTATAAAAATAGGGCACCCCCTCAAAGACCCTATTATGATCAGCCATGCAAAGAAATATAACCATGAAATAGTTGTTTGCAAGCATCGTGACCTCCATTTCTCCCTCTGGTTCCCACACTCTCTGAGCCCAATTCTCCAGTAATTGAAGGGAGACTCTTAAACCCAAAAACTTGCAAAATAGCGAATGCTTAGAGTAGTATTCTACATCTTGAGTGATCATTTCAAGAGGAATTACCAATTTAGGTGTTTCTTTACACCGCTCAAGGCAACCATTAATCTTCATGATTTGAGATCCTCCAGGCAAGCTCGAGTTCGTGGCACTTGTAGTCTGAGAAAACAAGACATTTTAAAACACCCTCGCTTCCTATCTCGGCAAATTCAAACCCACCACTTCACTAAAACTTATACCAGTTTCGACCCTAGAAGGTGCACTCTTAGCCATGACCATGCCTGACTTTAGACACTCCCTAGCTATGAGATCTATCTAGGCACCTCCACTGACCTGATCATAGGCCATTGACCAGAAGGCACTCTCAATGCAGAATGTCAATCAAAAATAAAGGTTAAGCTTGTAAATGTGATAGCCAAATTTGAAACACCCCACTCCACACTATCAAACAAACCCCCCTCCTACACAAATGTAAATATAGCAAAAATAAGGCAGGGCACAGCTGCCCTAGCTCGGGGACGGACTACAACAAAACATTTTCCTAATCTTTTGAATATTATCTATGAATCAAGAATTTGAATGTTTGTAATTATGAATGTGTTCATGTCAGTATTATTCTAGATCCATTAATGTTAAGTTAACTTAGGAAGTTAGTTTTTCCATTAAATGTAATTGGCATGTGCACATGTCTAGATAATTTTTGATTTTATGCCACTTACTATGCATGTGATACAACCCTTTGTGGAATTCATCCTTAATGGCACCACTAGGAAAAGGTGTATTTTCTCTTACACAAGAATCTTTTATACACCTCATCTTCCTTTGTAAAATGAATTTCAGATTTTTCTGCCTACATTATGTGTCTTGTTTTCTCTAATCTAATTTTAGTATTTAGCATTATATATAATAGATTTAGTATTCTATTTTTCTCTTCTATTTGTGTCCAATGGCCTATGCTTTGACTATGATAATGATTTGTGGTTATGATCTTGGGTAATGAGTGTTTGTCACTGATATTCATGAAACCTGTTTGATGGTAGTAAACACGTATTTGATAACTAAAAAATGAAAATGGTAAAGTTAAACACCTCATCTAATGGAGTTTTATCACATTAACTTTTTTATGCTCAATTTTTGTAATATATATTTTGTGTGTGTGTGTGTGTGTGTGTGTGTGTGTGTGTGTGTGTGTGTGTGTGTGTGTGTGTGTACTTTTATCATGTTTTTATTCTTTTTATTTTCATCACAATATATTTATGTTTTGTTAAAAAAATGAAGGTATAAGAATCAACAAACAAGCATGTATGTGTTAGGAGTTGAATGTGAGTGGAGTATCCACCAAATTAAAGATCATAAATCATGATTATGATGATGCATTTCTTTCATAAAGTTTCAGTAAGATATACATCAAGATGAGTCTGTAATTCATGTTTGTAATCAATTAACTACCTTACGTTATAGGTGGTTACACTAGTCATCTTTAAGGTTTATTTTGATTTCAATAGATTATTAATAAGCTTAAGCATGTTGTATTTTTAGACATCAAGAATTGATATAAAACTATACATGTATTTGATTTCTAATGATTTGATCAAAGTATAAATTATATTATTTATTGTTTTAAAATATCTTAAATATATAAGTTGAAAAATGTAATTTATATATTAATTTAATAATTTTGAAATCTTTACATATCATTATCTATGTATTAAAAAAATTGAGTTTTTTATTAACAATTAAAACATTCTCATTTCTAAAAAGTAGTTTGATCTTATCTATAGTTTATTAGAAAACTCAAGCATTCTCATTTTTTAAAAGTAGTTTGGTTTTATCTATAGATTATTGGAAAACACAAACAAATTGTTGAGATATATATCTACATTCAACGCTATTATGTAAATCTATTGTCTCCCTCAGTCGTTGCATTATATAAATTGGGTTAACATTGTGGACTTTTGATTAAAGATGTGCATGATACGACAGTCGTGATAAAACAAACTATGACCATGGTGACATGCTTCCATTTTATCGTTAAGTAATATAAATTCAATTCGCAACAATAATTCATTTGTAAGGAATGTCAATTTCTAATATAGCAAAAATCACAAGACTACAAATTAGTTGATAGCCTACCTACTTCGAAAAATCACTACATTAATTGTGGGAAAATGTAAGCTGAGATAGTGGTAGCAATGGTAAATCTATTCCATCCATATGCTTTATATGGAAATGCATTTCATTGGTCCAGTTTCATTGAAATATTTTAACTAACTTTATTACCTCGAAATTAAACATATTTTTACATTTGCAATAAGATACTATTCACTCTATCACTTTTGAGAACCAATTTTCATATATCTACTCCTAGTGCTTTACCTATATATTTAATACATTTAAAAAACAAGTTTCCAATACTTTACTCTAACCAATTTATTGTAGACTTTTTAACCTGCGCTCACAAAACTACGTGATATGAAGATTATTTGTATGAGAAAAATTTACACTAAAATATGTGATGATCTCCTTCATTTTTAAAATGTTTTCTCAAAGTCTAATACTTGTAGTTTAGGGTCTTCTTTGTAGTTAGTTGTTATATCAAAATCATAGCTTACAAATTGTATATTTAAAATATGTTCATAAATCAACACATTTTTTTTAAAAAAAATTTGTTTTCTTTTTAATTTTTAAATGCCCTTTAATATTATATATATATATATATAGATAGATATATATAGATTAGGATTTTTCATTTTTCAAATTTTTAATAGATTATTCCATATGCACTTTATTTCATATTTTTGAAAAAATTAATATATGTTTTTTAATTTATATTTTTTGAAAATATAATCTTTAATATTATATAACATTTATAAATTTTTATAATATTTATAAATATATTATTCAGTATTATTACATTATATATTTTTATATATTTAGTATGTTCTATTTTTATATATTATTTTAAAAAATATATTAACTTTTTAATTTTAAAATAAAAATAAAAAATAAAAATACTTAACCTATTTGAATTTTTAAATTTTTTATTTCTCTTATATTTATTTTAAAAATAAAATATTAAAAAATTAAAATTTATATTAAATTTTATAAAGTCATAATTACCAATATAATTAATTAAGAGTATTGATCATATTAAATTAAAAAAAAAAAAAAAAAACAACTTTTCTTTAAAATAAAAACCATTGCCTCCTTTCAAATGTCATAAACAACATATATAAATTTTATAATTTAAAATTTGTTAGTTTCACATCTTTTCATCATTTTCAATTTATAAGAAACAATATGCCACTTTTTCTTAACTATGGCAATGATAGTAATTATAATCTCCTTACACTCAACAACATTTTAAACATTTTATATCACAAAATTGTATATTTTTATTACTTCATTTATTTTTATTTGTAAAACTAATTAATACAAATTTAAAATTTTGTTTCTAACATTTGTAAGAAATATCTTTTATATTTTACATTATATAAATTTAAATTGAAAAAGAATTTATAAAAAAGAATTTTGAATCCATATTTTTTAAATCTTAAATTTATGACTTAATAGATTTTTTTGGTCAAATCTATAGAAAAATAATTAGCTTCTTTCTAGACTTTGCATTATCTAGACTTACGATATTATACAAGATGTTATGCTTTATATGTTAATAATTCGACTACCAACACCTTCATAAACTAGACTAGTGTTAGATTTTTCATGGATTATTATATAGAATCTTTATTCCGTTTTCATAGGTTTTAGGAAAGCTTAATAACCTATGGGGATCAAATTGTTTGTTTAAGGTATGGCTTTTTTAACATAATTGTATTTAAGAGGTGAAGATGGAGTTAAAAGCTATTTCGTTTTTAAAACTCCTTTTTTAACTTAATTATTAGAGTTTTTGATTTAATTACTACTACTCTTTTCTTTCTTTTTAAAAAAATAATATGTACAGTTTAAGATTTGTTGATCTTAAATTTATAGTATATGATATGTTTGAAATATGCTTTTTGGATTTTTTTGGGGTCATATTTATATATTTAGAAATAAATTTGTAATTTATATTATTATTTTCATTTTAAATTTTTTTAAAATATATTTTGTATTATAATTAAATTATATTTATTTTGTTAGAATATATTTATATTTTATATTATTTTTTCACTTTCAAATTTTAATAATTTTTTTTATATTTTAAAAGTAATCATTTTTATCAATAATTTTTTTTTAATGAAATTTTCATATAATTTCTTATGTATATTTTCGTAGCCATGCTCAAACAAACCAACTTATCTTTGAATTTAAATATTTATCATAATTTAATATATTATATTAGATTCTCATCTTTTTCTAAAATACTTTACTTGTTCCTTATGATATAAATCATCTACAATTAAACATACTCTTTTTAAATGGACCTCTTTCATATAAAAAAAAGCAAACAAAATTTTTAACTTAAACCAACATCTAAATGTAAAACTTTTATTTTTCTATATATTAAAATATAAGTTAAGCACTCACCATGACACTAATTTTCTTTCGCATACCACTTTTACCAAAATATTGGTCAATGTTGATACCTCTAAAGATTTGCCAGAAAAAATTGTTCTTCAATTAGGCAACCGTTCTTAGTCCCAACCTCTTGACTATGAAGGCTTGTTGTTTCGTTGTCGCAATGGCTTTAACACTGGGACTTGACTAAAGACGGCATGCTTCATAGAAAAAAGAAAGAATCTTTTCGGTGGTTAGAGTTTTGGCTCACCTATCTCAAGTCGGAAGCCCTTGAATCTGAGAATGATGATTCAAATTTGCCCCCAGTTGAGCATGAGCCGTCTTGTGCAAACCTTGTCGATCTCCAACACTCAAAAGAGGAGCATAAGGCAGAACCTCCTTTTTCAGAAACAAAGGGCCCTATTTCGGTTGTGGAAATCCCTATTCTAATGATCTTTTTAGCTTCTTTGAAACATCAATGGAAGATCGTCTGGTTGAGGACTCAGTGGTAGATAAATTTCAGCCCTTATAATTTGAAATATTACTACCCCCAGCCTCAGATGTTGCAAAAGATGAGTGGGGTGGACTAAAGTGCAGAAGAAGAAAAGTGGTAGAAGACAAATGTCTAGCATGTCTCTCTGTTCAGGGGAGAGCTGCAAAAAAGAAAAGGCATGATTCACTCAGTAGTTGAGGGTAGTAAGATGTGATTGGGTTTTTACACATGATTGTTTTTTGGTCCCACTTGGCTCTCTCAGGAAAGTTTTGTTTCGGTTATGTTTCGCAGAAACATCGTGAAAGTTTCTTGGGTGTTTCTTTCTGTTCCTTTTCGATTTGTGGCAGAAGTCCCCTTTAAGGGAGATTTTGACTACCAGTTTGATTACCGCTGATAAAAATGATCTTTTCCAATTTTATTGTTTTATCTTTTGATGATCCCCTCTGTACAAGGTTACGAAACCTTTCAATCCCATTTTTAATTAATCAAATAAAAAATATAAGTTAAACAAAATAATTAGAAGTCCCTTAATCTCTCACCCGTTAAACACTCTAAACTCTCTCCCTCTGAGGGGGGATCCACCCCTCGCATACTATCGTGTGGCATAAGTCTATTTTCAAATATTTTGTGAATACCATGAATTGTCTTTATATTTTTACTAATTTTTTTTTTAAATAAACCGGTCTATTTTTTATTTTAATTTTTTTAAAGAAGAAATTGGCAGGATTAGCTGCCCCGTGAAATTCAGAGTTTTTGGGGACCATGTTACCTTTGTATTAGTAACAGTAATAAAGTCTTAAATTTATGATTATTTCCCATTTTACCATAATCAATCGAACGTACATTTTTTTTTGTGATTACGTAATGTTGGCAACGTGAAGGGTAAAGCTTTTAACATATGAAATGAGAACAAATGTGATTTCGCAGACACAAAATTAAAAATTCCCTAAACGAAAAAATAAAGTGGGTAAAACTTTTAACATATGAAATGAGAACAAGTGTGACTTGGCAGACACAAAAGTAAAAATTCCCTGAAAGAAGAAATAAAGTGAGTAAAGCTTTTAACATATGAAATGAGAACAAGTGTGACTTGGCAGACACAAAAGTAAAAGTTCCCTGAAAGAAGAAATAAAGTTATTCCACGACTAAGTTATCACCGTCCTGGTTTCGTTGTGGTTTACGGTGGACAGTGGCAACAAACCGACATGCATTCTCTTTTTCCATTTTATAACTTTTGAAGTCCGTATGTCAGAGAAAAACTCTTGAATTTGAAGTGGTTTCGAAACCATTCGTAGACATACGACATATTGACAATTCTTTTTCCATTTTATAATATGTCGGTGACAGATTGTTGTCGGTGACTGAATTTTTTTTTTTTTTGGGTTTGAGTTATGTCGGTGATTTTTTAAATTCCAAACACATTAATTAACGCCATTAAGTTTATTCAATATTTAATAAATTTATTGATTTTAATTAGTTACCAATTATAATTTTTTTAATATTCAATTTTTTTAAATGTAAATATTTATAATTTATGAAAAATGGGAACCTATTGAGTGCTAATTAAACTCCTCAATAACGTTGGTGTCTACCAGAAAAAAAAAACTCAGGATCGCTTTACGACATAGTGACACAAAAGCACTCAGGATCGCCTTACGACATATTGACATTTCTCGTGAATTTGAAATTAGGTAAGCTGTTTCGGAACAATCCATAGACTTACAAGTGGTTGCTTACTTTTATTCTTCCACGCGATTGACGATTTTTAATCTTTATAAAGAGAGATGTCTCCGTTGATTTTCTTAATAAACTTCGGTAATTTTGCTTCTGCTTCCCTTGTTTCCTTAGATATTTGACAATCTCGTGGATGGTTTGGCATAAGATGAAGGCCTCGATCTAGTTTTCATCTACCCTTTCTTCCAAGGGATATGTTAGTTATTGTCATGGATTCCAACGGCGCCAAGCAGAAATCTCAATGTCCTAGAAAGAACGAGGACCCAGAAATCGATGGAGAAAAGGAGACCAAACGTCCGCGAACAGATGACAATGGAGATGAAGTCGAAGCATTTTTCACTTTGGTGGACAGAATCAGAGCGATGGCTGAGCTGTTTAAAATGAATGGTAAGAAAATGTCTTCTGCAGGAAAGATACACACTACTGAAAATATGGATGGCAGTATTATCGAACCTAAATCTCCATGGAAGCCCTCATTCGAGTGGGAGGATTTTTTATCATCTCCAGGAAAGATAGCCCATCTACAGAAACGGATCTGAGTAGTTGTACAATCGACATAGCAAGCACTTCTGCGGTATCCGAAAACAAAGGTATTGGAAGTGATAAATATAAGGCATTGAAATGTTTTGATCTGAATGTAGAACCCAACATAGACCACCCATCTTCCTGTTAAAAATAACCATTCTGTGCCCGTGCAAATGGATGTCAAGCATTGAGATGATAATTGTAATAGTTTAGATCACTAACAGAAAAAATCTCTGTTTTCAGAAAATATATTTCATGTTGTCTTTAGGGTTCAAGAGTTTTGACTACATTAACGTAGTTTCTGTCAATTTCACGGCAACACATTCTACTTATTAATTTCAATAGTGAAAATGGAAATAAACAAAGCGATTTGCCAAAAAAATAATTTATTTATTTGTGTAACTTGAACTGTGGAGCATGCGTAGCTAAATAACGGTCTTCCAGTTTGAAGAAGCGGGAGAGGTTTCCCCGTGAAATGAAGTGGACGGGATGGTCGAACTTTTAGCTTAAATATGACGGTATGTAATGCCCGCAAGATAAAAAAATTATGACGATCACCTTTTAATCTCTCCAATATCACATTCCCATATCCATCCATATATGTGTGTGAGAGAGAGAGCGACACGTATCGCAAGGTAGTTTGATAGGAGCATAAAATTTCTACTAGCATAAATTTGAGAAGAACTTTAAAAAGAGTCAAAATTAGTAATTGTATAAAGGAGGTGTAATTTAAATATTATTAGTGTGAAAAAAGTGTCATGGTAATTGTTTAAAAAAAGAAAAGAAGTAAAAAACAATTAAGAGATTCTAGAAAGTTGCTTGATATTTTGTGTAGGAAGAATATAACATAGAGAAATCAAAATTTGATTTTTTCTTCTATATGATTGAGAGATGTTAAAAGATAAAGTAAAAAAAGGGAATGGATCCCATATAGTTCTAATTAATGAAGAGGGAGGTCTGATGTAGAGTATAATCATTGCTATTCTTTTTCCCTAATATGGATGTGTGGAATCTTGCACTTTGTATATTAATCAAAAAAGAAATGAGGTGAAATATGAAGGTCTTGAAAGGATTGAACTTTTAACAGTGTAGTAAAATTTAGGCTATGATGTTGACTATTACTAATATAATTATTTTCTTTTCTAATGTTAACCCTTGTGAATACGTATTTTTAAGGTACACACCACTTTCATCGGATGTTGCATAATGTTATTTTGAGTTATGGGAAGGATTAACCTATTTTTAGGATTTTATTGGTCCTATGTTTGGCATAAATATTTTATCATGTGCACAACCACAAACATTTCCAATTCAGTTGGTTTGGTGATAATTCTATAAACTATTGCATGAATGTCATGAAGAGCACCATTGACCAAGGCATACTCAACTCATGAATTGGATGTAAGAATGTATTATTGTCCTTTTGATAGAAGATTTTTTTTAATCTAATTGATCATGATTTGGATTGACAAAATTTATTTCCTAGGTACATTTTCCATTGTGCAATGCCATCATCATATTTAATAATTTCAACATTTTTTGTATTATCTATTGAAGACAAAACATTTTTTACATAAACGTCAATTGCTAAATGAAATGACATTTTTTTATTTAGAATAAAAATAGTTATTTGTTCATGAAATCAATAAATTATAGTCATGAAATTTTGGTTCAGGACTTTGTACTTTCAAAAGCAAATTTTAGAAAGTCACCTAACATATACCAAAACCCTTTAAAATAAAATAAAAAATTGTAATGACATTCATCATAGGTATGAATCCTATGATTTTACAGCATACATTGGTATATCACGTACTATAGAGTTGAACCAAATCACCAATGACAATAATAGATTTTCCACCAAATAGATTGTTTCCATGTTGTGGGAAGGCCTTTCACAAACATTGATCAATATGTGTCCATAGCTTTGGCCCTATGAGATTGATTTCTTAGATTATAACATATTCTATATATTGCAAAGATTGTTGTAAAACTATAACTTCTTATCCTTCCAATGGTTTCATTTATGTTATAAAAAAACTACTAAATAGGTATGTGAAGGATTGAATAGATTGTCAAAACATGAATATGAAATGTTTCAATAATACTAATATTGACATGTATCTTCATGGTTCTTGAAAGTCAATGCACTAAAAAAATCAAACCATTTGGTGTTATAATTATTCAGTATCAAAAAATTTATGACAGTGAGAGGATCTTCCTGCAACAAGTTAATACAAATAAATGAAATAACAAATTTAATTAATTAACATAAACACTGAAGGGATTATATTGATCACATGCCACTTTATTTAAGCAAGCTCAATATAATAATTTTGTGAATGCCTTCATTGGCCTCAACACTTACTTATATGCCAAGTCAAATATAAGCAACTGTTACTTCCCATGAATGTGGGATAAAACAAAATGCTCATGGCATTACTTACAAAGCATATGCATCCATAGAAACTAATATATTAAAAAAGTAAAGAGAAGGGTTAGCACATGTTCCTAACATCCCCTCCCACTTAGAAATTTTTTTGTCCTTAAAGCTTCAGATGTGGGAATTAGTTCTGAATAAAAAATAGTGGTTCCTATGTTGCATCCTCTAATTACATTTTGTGTTAATGATTTAATACCTCTATGTTAGAGTAGGAGTGAAGTTGGCATGTGCACTTGTCAATGAATGCCTCTAGCTCAAGAAGGATGGATCCTTCATTATCAAGTTCTGGTGAAATAGTTTACACTCTGATGTTTGTGCCAGGAACATTATTCAAACAAGAGACATGAAATAATTCTTGAACTTAGGAAGAAGGTGTGAGCTCCAACTTATAAGTAACCAATGCAATATTTTGGATAACCTTATCTAGCCCATAAAACTTGGGAGCTAGATTATGGACCCCTTTAAATTTTAAAGAGGATTGTTTGTATGGGTACAGGGAAAAAACATATCACCTATTGGAGAAGTGTCATCAAAATGGTGTTGATCATCATATTATTTCATTTTATTTTGTGCCATATGAAAATTATCCTACAAGGTGCTAAGGATCTGATCCTTGTTTTGAAGAATCATAATGATCGCTTGAACTAGTGAACTACTCGAGGTGTATGGAAGGAGCACTAATGGTACTTGACCATACATTACTACATATGAAGTCATTTTAGTTGAAGTGTGGTAGGAAGTATTGTACAACCATTTAGAGAGACAAAGCGACTTTTCCCACTGATGTTTTTTTTTGAAGTGAAACAATGAAGGAAAGCTTTCAGGTATTTATCGACAATTTCAGTCTAGCCATCCATTTATGGACGATACCTAAAACTCACCTTCAGTTGGGTGATGGTACGTTGAAATAGTTTTGTTCAAAAATGGCTAGTGAAGGTTGCATCATGATATGAGATAATAAAAGAAGGAATGCCATGAAGATGGAAAATCTAGTCCAATAAAATTTGTATGACTATGAAGGTAGTATAGGGATGGCTGAGAGCACAAAAAGGAGTATATTTGGAGAGGTGATCAACCACAACAAAGATCATTATTTTCCCTCCAAATTTAGGGAGCCCCTCAATGAAATCCATATAAATATATGTCTAAATATTAATAGGGATGGGAAACTATTTGAGCAACCTAGGAATGACTATTTTTTCACCATTGTTGCATTTGGAGGTATCATATTTAACCACCATCTATTGAATTGTCTTTTTCATTCCCTTCCAAAATATGTTGCATTGTTTCCACTCATTAGTTTTGAGAAAACCTAAGTGCCTTGTGGATACAAAATCATGAAGATCATAGAATATAACCTACTAAATAGCAGGGCTTTAGGGAAGCACTAGATGGCCCTTGTATAATAAAAAAGTGACATCCCAAGAATAATTTAGTACAAAAGAGGGGTTAGTGGCCAATTTTTGAATGATTTGAGATAATGAGGAGTCATTGGCATACCCATGTTGTACAATATCTAACCAATTCAGAATAGGCATGGAAATATTTAAAAGGGAATCTTGGTCTGCAAATGTGCAAAAAAGAGCATCAACCATAATATTATGCTTACCCTTCTTGTAAGTAATCTCATAATCATAAATCATGAGATTTTTGACCCATTTCTATTATGATGGGTCAAATACCTATTATTACATAAAATATTTTAGACTCTAGTGATTCATTTTGATGCAAAATTGATTCCCCAATCGGTATGGTTGTAACCTCTATATTGCATGTAAAATGACCATCATTTACTTCCCAAAAGTAGAGAGTATTAAATTCTTACCAGAAATGGATTGTCTGGTGAATGAAATGGGGCATCCTTCTTGGAGGAGAACAAAACCAAGTCCATTTCCATAATCATCACTCTTGATAGTGAAGGTTTCAAAAAACTTTGGCATAGCTAGAATAGATGTAGTACACATAACTTGTTTTAATTTTTAAAGTGCATGATCAGTAGCTTGTGTCTATGTGAAAGCATCCTTTTTCAACATAGCTTTCAGTAGAGATACAATTTTTTGATAATCCTTGACAAGCTTGTGATAGTATCTAGTCATCCCTAAAAAACCATGAAGGTTCATGAGTGTCTGAGGATGACGCCAATTTGTCATGGTAGATATTTTTTAAGGATCCAACCAAACCCTTTGGGATAAAAAATATGCCCAAGTTACTTCACTTCATTCTAGATAAAATCACATTTGGACTATTTTGCATAAAAATGATGATTAAATAGAAGTTGTAGTGCAAGCTCTAGATATTGGAGATGCTCAGACCATGTTTTACTATAGATGATGACATCATCAAGAAAACTAGAATGAATTTTTGTAGGTAAGGCTAGAATATTTTATTCATCAATGCCTATAATGTTTTAGGATCATTAGTGAGGCCAAATGGCATGATAAAAAAATCATAGAGGCCATCATGCATGAGAAAATCTATCTTAGGGATATCATCCTCATGAAGTAAAATTTGGTGATATCTAGAGTGAATATCCAAATTGGTAAAAGAATGAGTGCCATGAAGCTCATCAATAATACAGATCAAAAATTATCTTTGATTAAGATGTGATTATGTGCTTTAAATTCAATGCAGAGGTGCATGACCCATATTATTTCTGGACAAGGAGCATTGGGAAAATATATGGGCTAACATTGGGGAAAATAATGCCTTATTTCAGTATGTCTTGAATGAGCATCTCGATCTTGTTATTTGGTTAAATGGGTAGTGGTAGGGCCTGATATTGGGAGGAATGCTTCTAGGAAGGAGATAAATATGGTGGTCTTTTGGTCATTAAGGTATAAATACCACTGGTTTGCCAAAAACACATGCATAGCTATGCAGAATGGTTTATAGATCAAAAGGAGTAGTGGATACCATTGATCATTGCATTTCAATGGAATGAATCTAGGCAATGACATTATGTGAATTTTTATTAAGAATATTTTCCATTCGATGTGAACTTATGAAACTGAGACACCTTGGGTGTAAGCCTTTCAATGTGTATTCTTTCCCATTGTCTAAAAACTACATCTAATGTTTATCAAAATCCCATAAGATGGGTTGAATTTTATGTAACCATTGGGCTCACAAAACAACATCATATCCACCTAAGGGCAAGTCAAACATGTCAGAGTGCAATTTATAATGTTCAATAAAGATACACACATTAAGACACTTCCCTTTACAAGGTAGTGTTGCCCCATTAGTAATCATGAATTCAAATTTGGAGTAAGGATGGATGAAATAATTACCCTATTTGACAATCTAAGGGCTAATGAAGTTATGAGTACTACTAGAATGAATGATTATTTTGAGATGGATCTTCTTGAATTAACCCCTAATCTACATGGTTTATGGGGTGGTGACTCCTACTAAGGCATGAAGAGAGATATATGGTTGGTCTTCCTAAGAAGTAGGTTTCACAATCAGTTAAGCTTCTTTTAGATCATCTCTTGTATCTTGAACATCTTCTAAGACTTTAGTTTTGGATGGAGAGTCCACATTTAGTAGATAGAGATTTTGCACAACACATTGATGTCTTTAAGTGAATTTTTCATCACAATTATAACATAGTCCTTTTTGTATATGTTCTCACATCTTTGCTTCATTCAAATGCTTGATAGGAATGGTTCTGGGGGATAGCATTGTTTGATATCATTATGGAGCTACATTTCTAAATGGAAAAAAATTGGATTTGAATCATTGATGAGTTACGATCTTGTCCTTTGCCAACTTAGCCAACTATAATGCTCCCATCATCATGTTGGGACAAAACATTTTGATCTCAGATAAAATTATATCCTTCAATCCACTAAAAAAGAAACTCCAAAAAAAATCATCAAGCAATCCCTCTATGTGATTGTTTAGTTTATAGAATCATTTTTGATATTCTATCTCGGTCGCTATTTGCTGAAGTTTTATGAGTACTTGAGTAAAGTCATCAAAATCACTAGGGCCAAACCATTTCCAAATGAGGGTGAAAAATTGATCCATATTGACTCCTCATGAGCCTTGATATACCAATAATACAATTGATGGGCTTTATGTTCTAAGTGAAAGGATGAAAGCAAGACTTTGTTGGCATCAAAATTATTATACAAAATAAATATTTTTTTAACTAATATATCCATCAATTTGGATCTACACCATTGAAACAATAAAAATCAAGCTTCATCCCATAAAAAATGTTAGAAGAAAACTCGGTGTCTGAAGATGACTCTGGATGCCATCTTTTGTTCAAGGTGGTATGTTAAAGATTGAGGTTGAGAATTTTTTCACCAAGATCTTTGACTTAGGTCTTGAGGATAGAAATTTCACCTTCCATGTTTTTCCCTTATTTGGGTTGCTACCATGGCCAAAATAAGAGTATTTTTGGTAATAGGTAGGAAAACTAGATTTAATACATGTTTAGTATAGAATTTTTTTAATTTGGGTGAAATCAAAAGGGGTAAAGGTACTTTTACTTTTTTTTTCATAGTAGGAGTATGATTGATGAAGGTGAGGGTAATTTCAAAAGTGAAAATGAAAAAATATAGAATTTTTTTTGAAGCAAATAGACAAAAATAGAATTTATGTCAAAACTTTAAAAAAGAGAAAATTGAGATTTGCAGGAATTAGGAGTAGAATCAGGATATGGGACCTCAAAGAAGAAAACATGGAGGATGGAATTTTAGGTTTCTAGATAAATTTTGAGGATCAATAGGGATACATATGGAGATATATGACAAAAAAACAAAAATATTTTTACAAATGCTATGAATATTTTGAAACTGATATGATAAGTCTTCTGATAATTTACTAGTAATATGCTTAAATTAGTATGTCTAGTCTATTTATACTATGTTTTTATTATGCAAAGATCTTATATGATAAAAATTTTGATAGTTTATTGGTAATATTCTAAAATTGATAAAAATGAAACCCCAATTTCTATGACTACCTAAGATTTTAAATATATCTCTCTATCCACCAATTCCATCTTCATGAGTACCTCTCTCCCAAAAAAAAATGGCCATGGATTTACCCCTACATGACAGCTATTGGTTTTCCTTATGGGTGGGAACTAGTCAATCAATATGGGTCCATTACCATTTTCATGGGTAGGTCCTCTCAATGGGCCAGCTACTTTGGGGTTCCTATGGTACTCCTCATAATTAGTTCTATGGCTTATGCCCAAGCACTTTCTACAGTTATGTGGATAGGTATTTACTCTGATTAAAAACAGATTATTATAATATAGAAATATATTTAAATGAATTATGTAGTGTAATAGAAAAACACTTTTGATAGAAAAAATTGGCTTCATAAAGCGCTCTAATACCATATAAGATGATCCTCCTACAATAAATTAATGAAAATGTATGAAATAATATATTTATTTAATTAGCAGAAACACCAAAGGGATTATATTGATCATAGGCCACTTTGATGGGGCAAGCTTCTTTGAGCAAGCTCAATACAATAATTTCTTGGATGCTTTCATTGGCCTCAACACTTACTTATATACTAATTCTAATCTTTAAAACTACTACCTCTGATGAATGTGAGATAAAAGAAAATGCTCACGGGATGACTTATAAAGCATATGCATTCATAGGAACTAATATACCTATAAAGTAGAGATAAGGGGTAGCCCGAGTTCCTAACAAAGTGACTAATTGATTAATAATTTCAATTAGTAAAATATTATTTATTTTTTAATATGATCTTATTTTCTACAAAGGGTAAAAAAAGAAAAGAAATTATTTAGAAATTTAATCACCAAGCATAGTATGCAGACGTTCTTATATATATATATATATATATATATATATATATATATATTATTATTCCTAATTTTTTTTTAAAGATTAGAATCTACTAGTTTCACTATCTAGATAGGTTAAAATGTAATATCTTATCTTGTGGATAGAAAATAATTTCCAATAATACTTAATAAAATTTATTTTTTGGTGAAATGTGAATGTTCTACATAGATAAATAAATATAATATTTAAATGCACACACACACACACACACACACACACAACCAAATTTAAAAAAAAAATGTCAAAGATTAGATTTTTTATGTCCTCAAAATGAAATATATTATGGCACACTATTATGATGTCATGTAGACTCTTATGTGAGTTAGTTCTAATTTTTATATTCCATATTATTTTGATTATATATTGTAAGAAGGATAAAATGAGGAATTTTATATATTACATATGTATAGAAACTATACACAAATCTGAATGTAAAAGGTTGAATGTAATTAAAAACTTTTTCTTGCTAAAAATGAAAATGACCTAAGGGAATATATAATTAGCATGTTTCTATTTTATGTAGGTCTTAAATTAAATTAAAGTAAATGAATGGCTAAAAATAGGATAAAGAGTTGCTTGGATCAATAACTAAGTGTTTGAATGTGCTTGGAAGAAATCATCAATATCTAGATATTAATGTTTGGTGTAGGTATTTGTGGTTTCGAATTCTATATTTTAAGTTTTTACTCATTTTTTTGGTATAAGTTACTAAATTTACCAGTAATATGTTTACATGTGAAATATTAGGTTTTATTTGTATGCTAAAAATCATAAAACATTACTCCTTCTCTTTGAAACCCTAGGTCCACTTGTAGCACTAGGTTTAGGACTACAAAAAGTGAAGAACATTGTGTTGATCCAATCTAAACCACTCCCTAGTGAATGTTTTAGTGATGAAAACATATCCAATAATCATAAGAGAGATGTCAAATTATATTTATTTCACTCTATTAGGTGTATGTGTGCAATAGTGCTCCTTTAATGAATTCAACTTGTAATTTATATTTTGACACTTGGAATATTAAAAATTTGGATTATTTGGAGTTCTTCAAAATTTGTTTAAGATTTGTTCCTTATTTATAAATTGGTATGTTTTAAATATTTTGTTTGAACATTTGTAAGTTTACATATGTATCATTGTAGAGTTATAGATTGTTAAATAGTCTTAGACATATTATGTCTTTATTTACAACTATTTGGGTATCTATTTGTACCAATAAAATGAAAAATGTGTGGTATGAATCCTAAATATGATTTGAGTTTAAAAAGTGATAATTTCATAGTTTGAGGATGTGTCCATTAGAGTTATATTCTTGAGGATCTTTATAAGTATATTATTCTATTAGACTTGTATAAAGGAGAATAATATTGATTTGATGATCTAGAGAGAGTATAGCTATGACAATGAGAAAGTTTATCATAGACATAAAAAATGTTTTTTGTAATTGATATAAAATCTGTAAGTTTATCTCGATATAAAGCTAGTAGTTTGAATAAACGGTTTATAAGAACGATGTATGTATGGAAAATTTACATGAGGTGAAGGTAGGCTAAGATTGACATTTCCAAATGTCTAATAATAGATTATAATGTCTCAAAATCCCATGCTTTATAATAATAATTAAATTAAATATAATTATAGCATAAAATAATAAGGAGATGTACTTGAGTGTTTAAAACACAAATTGCATTTGGTAAGATATTTAAAACATGTAATTTTATCCAAGAAAATTTGTAATGTACATATAAAAATCAATGTCCATATATGAAAATTAAATATAAAGGAATATGCATTTAAGTGAGTGAATTATGTTGTCCCGTGTGATGTTGTTGATGGTTCCTACTAAAGAAATGGAGAAACATTAAACACTTTCACAACATTGAATCTATAGAGTAATCTACAATGACATCTTAGGGTGATTTTGGATTATAATGTGTATGAGATGTTAAATTTAATATTTGGCCTTAAATTTGGAATTCATTTGGTTACTATAGATAATTTTAACCTTAAACTTGATAGCTATTTAATTATCACATGGAATTTGTTTTCTTACTTGGAGAGTCAAAAGAATTTTTTTAATATCTTGAGAATATGATGACAATATGTGATTGGGTTTTAATTTATTGAATCACACATTGATAATAAAATACATGATAATAAATGACTTGGTTGAAATTAGTTTAACTTGGCATCACTAAAAACATATGTGATTAGGTTAATCCTAAATTAATAAGAATATTGAGACAAAGGTAACTTAACTAACATAGATAACTTAGATAAATCTATGTAAAACACACAAAGATAAATTATTCTCGAGGTGCCTATATTATTTAAGATTTGGGACATAAGTGAAATAGATACCTCAATAATGGTATATCTTGGTGTATTTTACATATATTTAAACACCCTATGACAAATAATATGTGTATTAATGTATTATCCTTTGACCATATTAATTACTAATTATTATTAAAAAAAGGTATTAATATATATAAATTATTAAGGTATGTCAATGAAACTAAAGAGTACAAATAATAATATAAAGTACACAAAACATCAAATTAAACATTTCACATACAACATAATGATGTATGTGTGAAAACCAAATTAGTAATAAAATTTAGATAAATCATCATCTTGTATTTATTTTGATAAAAATATCAATACATATGAGATTTTAATTCACATTAAAACTATTAATTTATGTTTTTAATTAAAGTATTAATTTATCTTTCCAATTAAAGGGTGTCTTTAAGAAACTATCTAAAAGTTGAATTTAGATAATGTATTCATCTTAGTGGATATAATTAAGATATTCTTGATGATAATTTATAACTATGGTCTTTTAAGGTAATAATTAGATGAATCAATTTCTAATTTCTCTACTTTTCATTCAATTAATGAGAAATACTAAAATATGTATTATTGTAAAAATTATAAAGTTTGTTATAAACTTTGATATATAAATATTAGAATATTTTGTAGGAACTATTTAATTTTAATTATATATATATTTAATGTAGATATAAATTATCCCCATTTTATGGTTATAAATGTGGGTTAAAATTTACTTGTTTTATATATGTAACATAAAAATCACAAATTCTACCTTGAGACTAGTTTAATATTTTTCAACTAAAATTTATTCATAATTGTCCACTTGTGTCTTAGATTACCCCAAGGAATCTAAAATATGAGCAAAATGTCATAGTTAGATGTTCAAGATCGAGTATTAACTAGTCACATGTCCCTAGTTAGGATTTTGACACTATTTTATGTGTTTAAGTAGGAGGTATGTATCAACAGCACATTTATTATATTTTCAAGATCAAAGGTGTCTCTCTCTGGTAAAGGGAACTCTTATCTAATTATATAAAAAATTATACAAATTAGACACATGTCACTCATCTAATAGAGATGGAATTACAAGCACATGATAATCTTTCAAGAAAAATCACAAAACAAATCATGGGTTACATAGTCATAATATACTTCCTATGAAACAAACCAGTAGCTTAAGGTTAGCTATCCATATTACAAAACATACACTTTTCATAGTTCCTAATAAAATCCTCCACTTTTAGATATCACTTACATTATGAATATATGTTAATTTCTAGTATATTAAAAAGGTATGATGCCTAGCCCATACATGAACTAAATTTGAGGCTTTTAAATATCAAGTTGGAAACCACAATCTAGATTTCTAAGGTTCATATAATCATCTATTTTGAACCAGATTATACATACATAAAAAAACATATATAATCAAGTTAATCATCAAGCTAATAGTTGGGATTATTCTGTAGTGAAGTATGTTTTCTTAAATATCCAATATCATGCAATATGCTAGCTAATTTATAGAATAAAATATAACATATCATTATGATAAATATACAAGGGAAACAAGTTGATAATGAATTCACCATGAGATTAAATTCACTGACACATATGTTATATTTTTTAATCTTGGGCATTATGAAATTCATACATATTTTATCTAAGCTTGAAAAAATGTATGATGTAAGGGAGAATTTGATAAGAATAAAAATGGTCATTAAAAATTTCTATTCTTTTGGCTACATAATGTTCTTGTTGAAAATAAACTTTGTTAAAAATCATATTTATTTTTATCTATTTCAATTCTCTAATTATAGTATAAGTACAAGGACTAACCATTTCACAAACCCTTTTTTTTCCCCTATCTCCTAAAATTATCAAAGAGTTATTGGAGATAATATTAAACTGGATACTTCAATGACAATATATAGATCTCATATCTCTAGATTAAATATTCACTCTGAGGTGCTTGTTACTTTGTAATTTATTCATACATATAAATTGTAGAACCACATTAAGAATATTGTCTTCGAAATTATATGATAAAATTTTTATCTATATATACATTGTTAATGTCTGGGGACAAATTGAATAAATGAAGTTATATAATATATTAATCTACATCATTTTTAACACTTTTTAATTGAATATCAATCATATCTCCAAGAATAGAGAGTTTTTATTTTACAATATTTTGATAAAATAGATACAAAATTATATAAAACATGTAATCATATTGAGGTACAAATAATTATTGAACAATTTCAATTCCAAAATACAAGGGTTACTCATTGGCTACTTGATACTAAATTTTTGTTGAAATAAATGAAAACTTATATGATACATATAATCATATCAAGTTACAAACTATTATTTAACAATACCAATACCAAAATGCAAGGATTTCACATTGTCTACTTAAGGATCACATCTAGTAACCACTTTACATGATTTATTTGCAAGTTCAAGGTTACCCAAAAAAACTTAAAAGATAATATTTATTTTTTATAATTTGAAAAAAATAAATATAAATTTATCTAAACATATGGATTTAAATGAAATTAATTATGATATCCACCAAAATGAGGTGAAATTATCAAGAATGTTATCTCAAAACATCTTATATATAAATGTAGTAGTCATTTCTTATGCACAGTTATCATATTTTTTATTTTTGCATTGATGTTTTGTATGCACATATTTATGTGATTTTGTATACATATTTGTGAATGTATTTCTATGCATATGAAAATTTGTATCATCATTTATGAAAGCTCTAGTTTTTTTTAGATTATCTTATGTTTTACATTTTTAGATATTGCACCAGCTAAGTTATTTTGAGAACATGCTCTAATAAAATCATATGAACATGTGCTAATAGTATTAAAATTTAATATAAAAATGATAAAAACATAAAATATAACAATCCAAAACATACATATTTTTTAAATGTACTTTTTAATATAATATAATTGAAATTACATTGATATTTTCTAATATATCATGTTTTCTTAATTAAAAGTCTAGAGAACATATATAGATTATACATATTTAATTTATTATTATTATTATTATTATTATTATTATTATTATTATTATTATTATTATTATTATTATTATTATTATAAAACATTATTTTATGGTAGGTAAATATATAAAAATTAATTCTTATGTTTAGAACACAATAATTAGCCAATAGGTGGATATGGTTAAATTATCGTATGGGGTGTAGTAGTTGTGATAGGCACATGCTTGAAATGATCAATTTGAAATTCGAAAGGGACTATCAATTATTATATAATTATTACATTTTATTAAAAAATTTAGCAAATAATAACTTTAAAATACCCAATCAAAACATGCCACATAAGATGTACTAATTAGTTACCTCTTCACAACTTATAGTCTAACTTATTCTATAGTAGATTAATATAAAGTTTTGTTTTCCCCTCAATGAAACATGCCAAGAAAAATGGTGATGTGGTAAAGTCACATGATATCAAATTTAATAGGTTGTATGTGCCAATGAAATACATGCATGGTTCTATGTACCTTGAACTTAGGGTGCACAATAATTGCCCCATGTTTCCTAAAAAAATGTTAAATGTGACATGATAAACCAATCATAAAATCAAACGTATCTGAATAATTTGATGACATATTTTAGGGATTCAAGGTATCATTTTACATCATGATTTTATTTGTCTTTTGCATTTATGACTAAGTTTAAAATCAAGTAAAACTCCTAATGGGTTGATGTGTCATCTCGCTCACACTTAACAATTTTAGTGGTCCTTTGTAGGTTGCACTCATGATTTTAAACCTGCATTATTTGATTTTTTTTACAATGATCTCTCCTTATTTATTGGGTATAAAAATACAAGGACAATGTGCCAAGTCCCTACTAGAGGCTAAATAGTATTTAAATATGTTTTAATTATTTATCATAGAGAGAATATTTTTGTGAGGCAAAATAATTTAGGAATAGGTATGACACCATTAAAATACTAGGGTAAGTTAGTCTATATTGATAATATTAATCCTTAAAAATATCGACATTTATGTCTGTTGAATGTGCCATAAAAAAAAAACTCAAACCAAGCTTATAACTACAACTATTCTTCCATTAATAATAATTGGCTACTTCACACTAAGGAAGATCTAAAAAGATTACAAATAAAGTTCATAATCTTCACCACACATAGCTTAGCCTAACCATACCAATGCCATGGATCACAATCCATCTACATAAATATAAGAAGAAGATGAGATAGAAAACACAAAGAAGCTAGAAAGATGTTCCACTCTCCACATTATGGAATAGTGATGAATAGTGGAATATGTCTCCCACATGTGTTAAGGGGTCCCATGAATGGATTCTAATTTTTACTAAGTCTCCATCGTCATTTCACACCAAGATATGGTATCCCATTTTGCATGATTGATCAATTTGAAATAGTGGTCTTGGTCTACCACTTGAACAAGAGTTAAAAAAATGTAATGAACAACCTTTTTTACAAGAGATAACTTCAAACTTATGGATCCCTAATAAAAAATTTACCACACATACATAAATATCAAACAACATTAAATGTCTCATGTTCCTTTATGGACAATTATAACCCACATACCACCTCACTAGTATCATTAGTGATTGTCACCTCATCAACATGAATAGTGAGTTGTCACCTCATCAGAATGAATAATGAACAAAAATAATAGTGATTTATTTCTCTGAATAATTATCTTCTAGTTTAAAATAACTTAGCTCTTTCTAATTTCTCTAATTTTACTCTAAACATTATAAGATCACCTAAATATAAACACATGAACACACACACCACTCTATTTTTGTTGATACTAGATTGTAAAAAATCTTGGATGCTCTTACATCAAACACCTGGGGTTTTAAAAATGTGAGTCTTTATCACATATATGGGTAAGTGGTATAACCACTCTTTTCATCATGCATCATAATTATCATGGTATCCCCTTCCAACACACCAAGTAGTATAATTGTTTGTTCTCCTTACTTATCTATTTCCATCTCCTACATGTTGGTTTTCTTCAACTCCTCTAATCATATCTTCTCCTTATATCTCTCTTTGTGGGATTATACCCACCATAACCAATCCTCCTATACCAAAGGATTATTCATATCTTAATCTATTCATTTATGGGATGAAACCCACTCTCATCAATCCACCACCACAAAGATGATCTATCATGAATATCACTTTCCCATGTGGGTTCAAACCCACCATTGTACTTCCACCTAAACCTAAATCTCACTTGGATTTATTCACAACTTTTCCAACCATCTGTTACATCGCTCAAAACAACACATAATGATCTTTTGAGCTTCGTACACATGGTTTCCATCTCATCTACCACTCCATAATGTACCAACGAAATGTTTTCAAACTCTTCTTTAATTATTGCATGTCCCTCATATCTTTTAATCCTAATACGGGCTTCCAATGGTAAATCCACAAAAACTCTCATGAATTTTAGTTTTATCTTATTGACATGGTTGAACATTCTCTACAAACATCTCTTTGTGTGAATTAGCTTTCACAATAACCTCATCCATTGATTCTTAAAAATAAATATGTAACTTCTCTTGACATATTCTACCCAACACTCTCCTTTGTTATAATATGCCTCCTCTTATTTCATACACACAAAAATGTGGAAAAAAATAATCAATATTCAAAATCGGTCTAACACAAAATAATGAAAATAAATTCACACTAATCTTATAACCATAAAGATTATTCAATAAATAACAATATTTGGATACTTCATAGAAATGAGTTTCTACAAAGATTACAAATAATGCTTATAATATTTACTAAATATAACCTATCCTACTAAAACTAACCTATTCTAACATACCAATTCCATAAATCACCATCCATTTATAGAAATATTAAAAAAAGACAAGTGATAGAAAAAATCAATAAGGTAGAAAAGTGTGCCACTCTCTAAATTATGGAATAGTGAGGAATAGTGTAAGAGGTCTCCTACATGTTTTAACGGTTACAAAGCATGGATTATAATTTTGACTAACTATCCATCATCATGTTCTACAAAGATATAGCATCCCACATCATATGGGAGATCAATCTGAAATAATGGTCTTGGTCTCCCACTTGAACAAGAGTAAAAAAAGGTAAAGAGCCTCCTTTTTTATAGGAGAGCACTTCATAATTATGGATCCCCACTAGATTTTCACCTCAAACCCATCCATATCAAACATAATTATATATCCCATTTGCCTCAATGTAGAATTACGCCCTAGATTACACTTCACTTGTATGAATAGTGATTTCCACCTCATTACCATGAATAATGGCCTACCACTTCATCAACATGAATATTGATTAACATGAATAGTTATTTTTATTCATGTTGATCATTATGCCAAGATTGTTATGAATAGTGATTATAATTTTCCCACTGAAGAGACTTCATAATTTCTTATCCATCATCACATAATGGCTCTCCATCTTCTCCTTCATAGAAATTGGTATGTGTGTGTCAAGACTTGAGTTTGTAGAAGAGAATTTGATGAAATTAATAGAAGTGGTTATGATTTGTTGAGAAGAGTAGTGTGTTTGTAATCTATATGTTTTTTTGAATCCATTATTTTGGTATCAGATCAAGTTTGATAATCATATTACCTTATTTTTCACATTGATGTGTGTATAAAACAAGAGGATTCATCTTCCAACAAAGAGTAGAGTGTTGGGTATCAATTGTTAAGAGATTTATATTGAGATTTTTTTCTCCATTGTTATGGGTAAAAACAACTGCAGTGTTATTTTTCCCATTAGAATGAATAATGATCATCATCAATAGTGACTTGCCACCATATTATCATTAATAGAGATCTAGATACAATATATCTAACACTCTCCTTTTTTAAAAATGAATTCATGAATGATAACCTACTACCTCATCAACAAGAATAGTGACATGGTTATAATTAATCATAACCATATTTTTCTCTTCATAATGGGTATAACATACTGAATGAATAGTGACCTTCCACCTTATCAACATGAATAGTGATTTCTTTCTCCAAATCATGCCAATTCCCTCCACTAGAGATTGGACAAAGAATGCATGCCAATTCCCTCCACTAGAGATTGGACAAAGAATGCCCTACCTCTTTTTTAGGCACTAGATGAATATGGATAGAATGTTGTTGTTAATGATTATTAGTAGTAAAATTTATATTATGGGCATTAAAATAGTGAATATAATTACCTAAAGAGTTTGAAGGTGAGGGTTAGGTACAACTTTAGATATTGGTGATCAAGATTATTCAAGTGACAATAGATCTATTGAGGTAATGCTTATATATTTGTAGACTTGTGCAAAGATGTAAACAAAAATACTATAACATGTGAATTATTACATTTATAAAATAATAATGAAAGTATACATGATTGGGATAAATATACCAACTCATATTAAAAATAATGGTTGACGGATGGATGAAGTTTTAAAACATTATTTTTTAAGGTCAATGGAAGTATAAACCAAGTCCTTAAATCTAACTTGATTTAAAATAAAATAAAAATTCTAAAGAACCTTAAATAATGGTGATATCAATAATATTTTTTTATATTGAATTGTGATGTAAATTCTATAAAAAAATAACAACTTGAGTGTCCATAAAACTAGAAACATGTCTTGTATACATTTATAAAACCATTATGTCCACTTATCTTCAATGTTGTAATTCCATAATTTACTAAAAAAATTATTGAACATTTTTTAATATCCTAGTACCAACCTAAGCAACTAATTTCTAAACTCTCTACAATTTGCACTATCTACTACAATGACTAGAAATTTGATCCACCCTTTAAACCTTACATAACACACATAATAATTAAATGTGGTAGTATCAATATAAGTATCATGGTATAGTTTAAATCATAGGAAAATAACATGAAATATGTTCCCCTTTATAAACATAAATAATTTTACAAGCATTTTTTTAAATTCACATAATTGGATTATAAAAGATTAATTTGTAAAATTATCCATCAAATTGTGGATCATGAGAATAAGTTTGGTTTCTTCACAAACTAATATTTTTGTAGGCCTGACTCAAAGCATTTTAGGAGACATTTAATGGTAAACAATATATGTAGGATTAAATCTTTCCTACAAATAAATTTACATACGATGAATATATATTCATTACTCATAACATAAACCTATTAGAATGGTCTAAAATACTAGTGTCATAGGAATCATTATGAAAAATATACAATTCTTATAATTTTAAAATCACTCTAATTTTTAATCACCTTGACCTTAAAACTCAACCATTTTTCAAACAATACTAACTACAATCCTTAAAAATCAATAATTTCATGTACTCTTGTATGTACTATCTTGGTGGAAAGATTTAAAATAATTTTAATATCTCCTCTCAAAAACCAACACTATAAAAGGTTTTTCTTAAATTCTTCAAATGCTTCTAGTAACACAAATTCTTAGTCTCATGTGGCTAAAGTCATGAAAAAATATAGAGTATGTATCATATAATTGGGCTTCATATAGCTATTCATGCATGACATTATGTGAGATAATATTTGTAGTATCTTGATAAGATAATAAAAGAATAAACATATTATACATAGCAAGATTGGTAATAATTATAGGAAAAAATGTTGTGATTCATTTTACATACGATTTTCATCAACAACTACAATATTAAATAAAAATGTTCACCTGGGTTTAAATAGAAAATTAATTGAATATTTGATTTGATTAAGTGTAATTCACACTAGTTTTTATCATTTCCATGCCAATTATAAATCAAAATAATCATTAAATTGATATTTTATTCTCATGTATCCAATTTTGTATAACATTAAATGCTCTAACTCACATATAAGTGAGGCTTTTTCCATGTCATTTACATAATCTAGTCACACTAGTTTTTGAAACTACCCATATATAAATTAAAGCATATTTTTTTTGAAAATTTTAATGCATGATTTATAATTGATATAAGGAAATAATTTATGGCATACAATTTTTTTGGAATATAGTTTTCTTTTCAAGGATAAATACATTCCACATAAAAAAAGGATGCTTTCATTGGCCCTCCCAATGCACTTCAGTTTAACCCCAACAAATGCTTCATTTCCATCCATATATCTGATAATTGCTACACATAAAAATAAAAATTTATTATAAATTATAATATAATAGACATATAGATTTTGAAACAAAAATAGATCCACAACTACAATGTACTAGGCAAGCTTATCTAGCACTCACAAACTGTTTGACTTTCTTTGGGAACCAATCATAATTTGTTTTTATTATTTCATAGTTTTTACTATGTATTATTTTATTTGTGAATAGTGTGAACCTCACATATTTTTTCACTAATGGTTATGTTTAGGCCAATGTACCTCTTCTACATGAATGACTCTGATATCTCTTTCTCTATCTTTATAGTCAGTCAGTTTAGAAAACCACTAGTTTGTTAAACCCTCATTGATATGAAAAGTAATGCTATTCCATAGAAATTATCATAGTTTCCTACAACAAAAATAATAAAAATAAATTTTACTAAATTAACTATCACACAGCTATAAGTAATATAAATATATGCACTTACCTTTTGTAAATAATGGGGAGTTGTCTCTAGTTGAGAAGAGAAGGGGTTTTGCCAATGATGGAAATACAATCAAATTCGGATCCAACTTGATTGAAGTTAATTATAAAAAATTCCCATTATTCTAACATGTATTCATTTTTTACTAAAATAGAAATAAACTTTAAAAATACCATAGTTTCTTATGTACATTTACCTACTTCATCGATAAATATGATGAAATGTCTAGATTACATGAAAATTACATTAACTATCAAGTGGTAAAGAAAATGAAAATTTTTATGCCTTAATTGAGAGCTAAATTAACTCATTACATTGAACATATTAAATAAAGAGAGAATAAATGTGTTTTGACAGTTTCCACAACCCTCTCTAACTTTTAATAATATAGGGCTCAATCTCCTACCCTCATATTAAGTGGATTCTAATCCATAAGGATGCCACATCAACACACATCACCTACATCACATTACAATGTTAAAATAATAATATTCATTAGAAAAACAATTTACACTCTACACTACATAGCCACAACAAGGTTTTAATTTGAGAACCTAATTGATAAAATAAAATGTATATAATATTGATTCCATCTCAATTGGGCCTACCATATGTATCTATTACAAGGTGCCATTCCAATTCATCTATATCAAACTAATACACTTAATTCAATTAAAACACCAACATCACCATAAACAAGTTCTAATTATACTTATTTCCCTTGACACCTCTTAAAATTCAATAATACTCTTCATTTTAGTAAAACCACAAAATTCTTAAATATTAAAGAAATATTGATAACAATGAAAAGAAAGGAGCATGACACCCTAATTTATGGTATAAGCTCATAACTTTGTAGATAAAACTACCAAATCATGAATAACCATCAAAAACAATTTTTTATTGGCATTGAATCATTTAATTTATGCAATGTATCTTAAACATTAATAAATAAAAAAAGGGCCACTTTAGCCCATTCTATAAGGAAGTGCAATAGTATATAATTATGAAATTCAATATCTTTTGGGTCCAATAATAAAAAGGAATCAAACACTACATTGTCTGAGTTTGGTAACTGACCTATGATGATTTTTTGGATTAATATTTAAAGGAACCTTAATTTATTTTTGGGGGAAGTAAGGCATATCTGATGAAATCAGTGCAAGATACACAAATTGATTTTAATTATATTAATGTATATATATCATTAATACATAATAAAGTGAATATTTTTTATATTGTGGGTGTGATTCATATAATTAAAGTTGTTCAAACTAGTGTTGTGACCAAACATGGATGTGTTTCACATACATTATACATATACATCATTTTTTATCTTAATTATCTTGATTAACATGAATTAATTAATACCATGTCAAATTTTCAACCAATAAGTGAACAAAAAACATTATTATTATATTCATTAGTTAAAAAAAATAAAAATTTTCTATTGAAAAGGTTCAAATATTTCAATGCATACAAAACAATGAAATTTGATTGGTTGCAATATCATGGTTTAATAGGAAGTTAGAGGAAAATGATTCCTAGAGTATCCATTTGGGGATAATAACATCATAATCTTGTAGATAAATATGCTTTTTCAAAGAAATCATACTCTTCTAGAGAAAGTCTTTTTTCTAAGACTTTAAACAAGGAATGTTTTAGCTAATAAAATATGATGAGTTCAAAAAATTCAATTGATTGACATTTTAGTTGCTTTGATTGGAAAATATTTTACTATATGGTGAGGTCCCTTGAATATACAAGGAAAATATATTGGGGTTAACATTTTTCATTGAGTGGGGTATTACTACATTCATGAGGGTAAAAAAACTTGTCAAATCTATGATAAATACCTCATTCTATGTTTTTACCTTAATGTGTAGGGTAAACTTATATATCACTCAAAAAATCTTTAACTTTCTTTTGGAAACCAATCACATTTTTTATTAAAATTTAGAAATTTTTGTTATTGATTTTATAATTCATGCAGAGTATGGACCCCACATAGTTTGTGAGTTCAGGTTAAGTTTAGAGCAATGTGGATGGAATATTAAAATAAACATTTTAATTATGGTTTAGGGTTCAAAATTGAACCCATAATACAATATCCAATGGGTTCAAACACATCTCCAAAGTACAATTCAAAAACTACCCATTAAAATAATTAAAATATAAATGTTATAGTTGAAGCATTATTTTTTTAATAAATTAAAAAGTAATATATATTTCATTACATAGTCATTAAAAAAAATTCATTGTTGGTAGCATGGGATCTTATTAGCAATCTAGGGATAACTAGTGATAACACTAATAGGATTGGGATTTAGGAAGATTTGATCTTTAAGTATAAATAAATTTAGGCTTGTAGTTTCCACATAGTTAATGGCCCTTTAATTTACTTCAAATTATTTCATTTTAGGGTGGTAAATATTAAACCCTATGGGAAAATAAAAAACTCAATCCCTTTTTCCTATTTCTATTTTTATTATTGTTAAAGTGCAAGGTCAATGGAAATAATGGAGGAATGGGGTTGGATTATCATGGCCAACTATGTAAAATGATAAAAATATATCCAAGTACTCTATTTTACTCTCCACCAATTATTTTTATCCCTCCAGTAATTTATACCACTCTTCCATACAATCCTTCCCATCATGTCAAGTCCCGTCTTTCAATAAATACCCTATAATTTTGACCTGCACGGGTATCCATCTAATAAACCTATAAAATATTAGTCTAAAAAAAATCATTTCCATTTTCTCTCTAAACTTTTTCAAACTACAAGCCTCTACCTTCTTCCCGATATTCAATCTCCTCCTTGAGTAAGAACTATGTGCTAGATAATAAGTCTAGGCATATACTTGATATGCCCTACTAGAAATTCTTTCAGGTAAACAACCCCATTTTAATTGTGATAGATACTATTGGTTTTTAATTATGTTATTTATTACATATTATATATAGACATTCAAATTGAGTTGTTTCACATTAAGCCATCAAACTAATAACTCCTTTTGAAGGACATTTGGCATTATCTTCTAGAAATCCACATTTTATCCTTATGTCAAGGTTTTGCATTCTTGTATCCTTAATAATTTTAGATTAGATCAATGCTAATTTAATCACACCACAATATCTAGATAAGATTAAATAAACCTTAAGCCAAA
This sequence comes from Torreya grandis, assembly GCA_037957365.1. Taxonomy (NCBI): domain Eukaryota; kingdom Viridiplantae; phylum Streptophyta; class Pinopsida; order Cupressales; family Taxaceae; genus Torreya; species Torreya grandis. The sequence continues at coordinate 1,335,427 of JARHVA010004427.1, read as the reverse complement.
ATTATTATTATCAATTGCATAAACAACATAAAAGCTTCATTAGAATAAAAAAAATATTTTTTTCCTCTGAGCGGAAACTTCATTATATATTTGTTATCACCTATATCTACTATATAAGCATGCATTGTTTTGGTTAAATGAGAATTTTTACATTGAATATTATTTGCCTTATTTTATGATAAACATTCAATTTAAGGTTAGTTTGTTTCATTTTAATTTTAAAGGTTGCGGATTATTGCATAATTTTATTTTACTAAGAAAATATATGATATTTTCCACACGGTTTAAATATGAGAGGGTATAATTTTATTTTAAACTTTTAATCATTTAAAGTTATATTGCATTATTTTTAAGCTACATTTTTTTATCCCTATGCTATTTTTATTTACATTATGTGAATAATTTTCAGAATTTTGGAATCGATTGGAAACCATTTTAAGGTTAGGGCTATTGTCTATCTTGGAGGTTTTGTTTTATCATTTTTTTTAACCAACATTACATATATTTATTATGAATTGTGTATAAGGAAATAATTTGGGGGTTTATTGATGTTTTTGTATGTATAGCGATGAAACCTCTTTTATGTATTTTGCAATGTCTTACACTTCTAGAGACAATCTAGGTGAAACATTAGCAAGTTTATTTTCATAAGGTTAAGATTTTATAAGGCTATACTATATTTTTTATAGGGTCACATAGATTTCATGAAATTTATTGCAAGGTTATCTAGCTCAGTTTTTAAGAATTTAAAAAAACACTAATAAATATGGCAACCTGCTTATTTTAACATATTATATTTATTTTAATTTTATATTAATATTTAATTTTATTTTATCATTGAATAGTTTTAGACCAGACACATAGTGTTTTTAGTCTAGGGTATGACATATTGAGAGTATTATATCTCCATTGTGTCCATGTGGATAGCTCTAGATTTTCACACAAATAGCTCCTAAGTGTTGTAGTTAGCTCCTAATTTATACAACAAGCTCTCGAGTGCTCATGTGTGTAGTTCATGAGTTATATATATGGTCTATATCTGAATAAATATTACTACACCATGTATACATAGATTTTATACAAGTGTATTTTATATCAATCATAACTATAAAAACTATTCATAATCCTTATAATATGATATCACATAATTTCATATCTATGAACTTATTATTGTTATGAGAGATACGTGAATAGTGAGGCCTTTTTTATAATTCTACACTTTTATAGCGTTCTACTAGAATTTTTTTTAATTAAGGATAAAGGACAGGTTAAATTTTAACTAAGGACCCTTACCCTAGGAATTAAATACAAAATTGAGGCCAAACAATACTCAGTAGTAAAACAAAGACTAAATAAAAACAACCAAAGAACAACAAAAGAGCATAAAAAAACTAGCCATAAATTCCAAAAATTTTAACTATAGCTACTACCCAAAAGGAATAAAAAAGAAACCAACTAGGTGTCTCCCATGAATTTTTTTTTAATTATATCTAAGAGATATTGTTATGGGTTTCAAACCCAGTTTACCTTTGCCTTTCTTTATACTACTAACAATTTTACATTATCCTCCCACCTTAGGGTATGGTAACATGGGGATGGATATTTTTAGAGATTTCTCTTAATTTATAGCTTGTTTTAATTCAAACATGCCTTGTCATTATAATAGAGTTTAGGATGATAGATCTAGTTTGATCTCTTCATTTCCATTAGTCTTGTCTTGTAACACCACAATCCCCCCCTTCATGATATTTTACTAATCAAGAAGTGTTTCATTAATTTGATTATGATTCTCCACTTCCAAAGGGATCTCTGTATCTTGTCCATCATTACCACTTCCATTATCATTCCTAGCTAGAATCATAATATGTTTTATTTATGTTATTTTCCATCACCATACGTCTTCTTAAATTTGAATATAGAGCAATCATTTACTAGATGCCCTATTTTGAAACATATTCTACATCTAAAGGGTATCCCTTCATTGTCCAAGGTTTATATCAATTTTTCCCCCACTCTCAGTTCTATTTGAGTAGGTATATCTTTAGAGGAATCTACATAAATCAAAATTTGAGCTAAAGTGGTGTGCCATTATCATCGATCATTTTTTTAGTAGTAAAAAATTTACCTATTATATTTCTAATGGCTATAAATACCATATCATCCCAAAAATAATAGAGAAGATTTGGGAGTTTGATCTAAATTGGTTTATCATTAAAGAATTTAGTCTAGGCATTAAATTCTAAATGCTATGGCTTTACCAACTAAGTATGGTTATCTAGATCACAAATATTTCTTTTTAAAAAAAAATCTATCTACTACTTAACTAAAAATTAGAATAATAAACCACTACTGTAGGGGTGGATCTATATCTTACCTTCCACTATATCTTGGCATTGCAAAAAGTTTCACTCATATAGTGATGAAAGACTCTGCCATAACCCTTCAAATTTTCAAATTACTCCCTATATATTTAGCCATTCTCCCCTCTTAGGAATGACTTCAATCTCTTGTTTATCAAAGAGAACAATTAGGGTTTCCTTGAATGGAATCATGGAAGATCTTTTATGTCCTCCTAGAACTTCAACAAATAATCCTCTACCTAATTTAGAGTGTGTCTTTTCCTCCAAAAGCATGGTGTTTACCCTCCCCTATTTCTAAACTTTTACTGACCCAAAATTAGTCTAAAATCCAGGAAATTAGGCATTTCATGGATTATATCATGAGTGTACTAGGGTTTGATCATAATTTTCCCCTCCGCTACAGTTGTATCTATTTGTTGGAAGATCATGCCTAATGTCCAAACTTCCTCCAATATCATATGATTCACTTCTCTTCTCCCCTTTATCTATCGATGATGATTTATGCCTAGGTGGATCTCTAAATTATTTGATCTCCAAAATGCCTATAGGTCTATCATCGCTTGAAATCACCATTTTCTCAACTACTATTGTTTTTGGATCCAAAATCATAAGACCTAAAGCATCAGAGCAATTATGTTTTCATAGGAGGCTCATATCAATTAAGTTTGTTGTAATAGAATTTGTTATAGCATTCATAAAATTTGTTTCCCTTTACTGTTAGGATGTTCAAGTCATCTTTTAAGTATTTCAAAACATATCTAACAAATATAGCCATTTGTTTATTTTATAGTTATTTTAATTTTTATATTTATTTTATCACTAAATGGTTTTGGTCCAAATCTAAAGTATTTTATCTCCATGATATGTCATCTATAGTGTATTATATATTTTTATTATTATATTTCTAGAGCGTTTTAGCTATAGGATATGGCATCTCTAGACTATTATAGCTCTAAGGGTGTTAAAGGTATCTTCCATCTATGCATGTTAATTTTTTTTAGCATGTGATTACATGCCTTTTAGGACATTTGGATATCTAGAAACTATGGGTTTGGGCACCTTGATTCATGTGATATTATTCCTATCATTGTATGTTTTATGGTGGATTTATGAATTTTATGAATTTATACCTATTGATTATTTTGACATTTATACTATTTGTTTGATACTAAATTTTTCTTTATGACTTGTATCCTTAAGCCAACTAATATTTATTACTTTCTAACTTGTCTAACCCTTCATCACTTTAAGGCCAATGATTAAGTTGGATTAAAATATTGAGTGGATGGAAAAATGATATCGTACAAGCTTGGAAACAAAAATTTGAGACTTTTTTTGGGGTTGGCATTTAGTGGGTTGAGAATTGTACATATATATATATACACACACACACATGGAAATAATGTATTTAGAGTATACTTCAATTCTAATTTATAAACTGTGTTCAAATTATATGAGAGTTGTTAGGTGGATAATGGTACCAAATAAATCTCATCATCCACTAACATTATGATCATGGTATGAAAATTAGTTAAGATTCAATAATCAAGTGCACATATTTTATTTCCTTTCATGATTTTCTTATGAAAGGGGTTTTAATTATAATGACACATAGTCATAAAAATAAATGAAATGTGTAATTCACAATACTATGTTTAATTCATATAAAAATCCTATGAAATCTATAATGTTTAGTGAATGGATAAAATAACTTACAATCAAGATGAGATTAATGGTCTCAATCAATGTTGTTTCTCCATGTTTATTTATGACTAAGAAAAAGGTAATATTTAAATTATGATGTGGTAATATATAATTATGGTGAATGAATTTTGATTTGGTTAAGTAAATAGTGAGCATTACCTTAAATGGTATTAACTTCAAACCATTTCTTATACTCTAATAACTTACATATTTAAAACAATGAACTATTTATCCTTATGCCATGAAACAAGGGTACTAGATAAAGGTTGATTTTTTATTATTAAAAATAAATATTCATGATTCAATAGAGGGAAGAATCCATAAAAATCACAATGGAATAAATATTAAAATATCTATCCTTTGAGATAACCACTAGTAAAAATATATAAATGTTATGGATTTTATGTTAAATCCTTAGCTAGTAAAATCAGATCCCAACTACACACACCTATTGTGAAAAATATATTTTTCAGATTAGTGTAAAATTTGAAACTAATATAAGTCATGTATCACATTAATTTTAAAATTATAGAGGGTTTATTAATTGGATTTCTCATAGACTATGCATCATGTTCATATTAACTAAATCAAACATATTCTTCAGGCCATAATTGAAAAATGTCATTCTCTTATAAAAATCCAAAGACTTGATTAAAATGTTAAAGTAAAATAAAAATGTTTGTATGGTTTGTAATAGGTTGTCATTGAAATTATATCTATTTACAATAGAATCTAATCCACTTAATTAACCGATTATACGTGTGTGATTTTATGTTTGGGTATCTTAAACATTTTGGATCACCTATGAGACTTATAGTTAGTATAAATATATCATCTCACATATCAATTGAAAACACTAAAATTATTCATGGCTTGTCTTTAATAGTCAATAAGTCAAATGGGATGAAACCCATTAATTTAATGTGAGATATCTAAGTTTATTATATCACAACCTATATTTTTAGGTCACCAATTTCCAATGGTGTTTTTGATTGTGATAATCTACTTCGATTATATTTTATATCTAGTAAATAAACTTATCTCACCATAGATTATTTTTTTTTTTGAATAAGTATATATTTTTAATAGCTTATCTCCTATCTTGAATTAGATAATGATCACGAGGAAGAGAAGCAAAGGGGGATTTGACTTCTTTACATGGAAATGAAATCATAACTTTTTTAACTTTGAAATTATGCATTTCCATTGCATATGTGATAAAACCATGCATAAAGGAGACTGTTATTATCTTAAATCTATTCTTGAAACTTTTCTTTTGGCTAGAATTTATTTTTTATTTTTTTGTTTTGTTTTGTGATTATGCTTTTTTAACATGTTCATTTTGTAATATTTCTTTGTCTAATTTTCATTTTTGAATATTTTATTATTTTAATTATTTTTTATTATTCATATTTTATATTTGTATTCCTTGTTCACTTGTATTTTATGAGATACGATACATGTGTGTTTCTTAATAGGTTTATCTTATGTAGGGTAAACACTATTAAGGATATTTTATATTTAATTCTTTAGAGCCCACCAATTATGTGTAATGTCTATGAATTTTATGACATGTGCATCAGTATTTGATCTTTTTAAAGGAGGCATGCAAGATAATGTAATCGACATGTTTTCTTTTGGAATCCCACATGAAATTTTGTTAGCCTTTTCTATAATTTTTGAAACAGTAACTATAGATTTAAATTTCTTATGAGACACATGATATCTAGATGAAGCTATAAATACATAATTCATACTAGCATATTTTGTATTCTTTATAAATTTGTTACAATTTTGAAATCTTTGAGCTCAAATATTTATTCTAATTTTATAGATTTTATATCAAATTTTTCATAGTGATGATTTTATCTTAAAGGTATTCACAATAACAAGTGATAACTATATTTTATTGAATAGATACACCACCTATAGGAGGTATGGGGAAGGGAGTGATAGGATATTCCATTAGATTAAAAAATTCTTTGGCCTTTAAAATAGTGTTATTGTGTAAATTTATAACATGTGTACCTAAAATAGGAGATGTAACATTAAGAGTATGAGAATAATTTTCTTTACATATTTTATTTTTCAAGGTATAAGGGTAAATATCATTACAAGATGTATGCATTCTATAATCACTAGCAAAGGAGAGTGCACAGGTATCGAAATAAGGATTAAGAGGAATATAATCGTAATCATATCAATCATCATCATAGTCACTATATTTGTGGCATTGATCATTACTAGAATCAGAGGAAGGAATAATTCTCTTTCATTCTATTATAGGTGACAAGAGTGTAATAGGAAAATTAGGACATGTATACACACTAGCTATGGGATATAAATAAAGATAGATGGTATCATTATTAACATAGTTTACTTGAACATCATGGATAGAACATAGGTGAGGTTATTTATAAATAAAAACATGCTTAGGAGTATATGGAAATAAAATAAAATTCAAATAATTAGAACTAGAAGGATATTTGCTTAGTAAAGTAGCTTCTATGTAAGGGGCAAGTGAAGATTATGTGTGGAATCTACATGATCAACTAAATCAGAAGATATGTTGGAAATTATAGGTGAAAAAAATAATAATCAAAAGAGAGACCCAAAAGGGTGACTAAAGGATGCACCAAAGATTAATTTATATGTGATCTTAAATAACACTCTAAAGGATAATTTGAAGAGTAATATGTTAGTGTGATCGAATGGAATTCTAGAGATTAATATAAGATATAATATAAATAGTTATTTATTGATGTGATTAAAGGTAAAGCTAATGAAGGAGGTCAAAAATAATTGAGACCATAATATATAGGTATAACCTAAGCTAAAACCAAAGAAGTGCCTAAAAAGGAGTTTAGAGGATGGTCTAAAGAAGAATTTTAGGATGAATGGAAAGATACCTTTCCACCTTTGGGTTAAACACATATTACATTAACTTAAATTCAAATGGTCTATGTATATTAATTTTATCAAGTTAAAATTCATCCATATAATCATCTTTCATAAGTTTCTTTTAATTTCTATTTTTATATTAATCTTTATTATATGAGAAAGGGATAACATTAGTGGAAAAAAATTGACTATCCATAATGAACTTGAATGTGATATGTGAAACAAGAGTAATTCTACAAAGTAATAATTAATCTAAAATGTATAGAGGAAGTACTCCATAAGAATAAAATTCAAACAAAAATAGAGATATAATTCATAATATATAAAAGTGTCTTAAATGATTTATAGGATCTAAAATTTAGTTTCTAATTCATTTATTAGGGTTACCCCAATGTTTCATATACTAACTTCATATGTATGATCGTTCATCTATCCAAATAAAATCAATTTTGAGGGTAAGTTAAGAGAAAATTCCATCAAGATATGCTCCTCTCAGCTGCACTATAAGTTAGATGGAAAAAATAAGCTTCATATTGATGTAAAAAAGGAGTACCTAGGTAGTTATGACATAATGTGAGTCATGTGGAAATTGAATTCCATGTTCATCTATTTATAATGGTAATAGGAATTTGAATAAAACCCCTCACGCCATAGTGTTTGTAAATAAAACACCGTGTATCCCTTCATGATATAGACTAATTAGTTATAAAACTATCCAAAAATAAATGGTAAAACAATAAAATTAAAATTAAAAATAAAGTGGAAATTAAAGAAAAATATTATTTTTAGGAATACAAAAAAATTCAACCCAAAGTTGAAATAAATACTCTTTGTGAAAATATTTATCTAAGGTGACAAGAATTATTTATCATTACTAGATTCTCCAATGTCAAAAATTTTGAATTATTATATTACAAATAATATCTAGGGTTGAGGATTGTATTATTTTAATGTTATGAATT
>JARHVA010004427.1:1320000-1322500 GCA_037957365.1 Torreya grandis | reverse complement strand
AGCTGCTATGGGTAATGATCTGTCTACTGTGTCTTTTGGTAGAATTAATTAGAATATTAGAGCTATCAATGAAAAGTTGTGTACAAAAAGAAAAGCCCATAAATAAACTATGTTGTTTCATAAGCAGATTGGTGTTAAATTTTGCAATACTCTGTTTGATCAGTTTGGTTGTATAGATGTTAATCAGTATAGAAAATATCAGAGAAAAAAGAAAAAGGAAAAGAAACATGTGTGTAAATGTTCAGCTCTAAGTTAGAAATATAATTCGTTTAAACAAAGTAAAATCAAAGGTCATCCATATAAGAAGAAAATTATATTTAGGAAAAGAAATCATGGATTTCAGAAATCTTCTATGAAGTGTTTTCTTTGCAATGGGAATCATTATGCTAGTAAATGTCCACAGAAGGGTAAGAAAGAAAATTCTAAAAAGATTAATTTTCTTCAAAGTAATAATATAAATGAAGATGAGTATGTTTTACTTTCAGAAGATGAGATTCAGTATGAGTCAGATATTCATTGGGAATTAGAATCCTCATCAGATACAGAGAATCAGGTAAATATGAATGATTTGGAAATTAGTTCAGAGTCTGAGTCATTAGATTATGATTCTAAAATAGGATTTCAGATTAATATGATGTCAAGTCATTTACTTGATACTCAAAGTTTTACTCAGTAATTACAACACTTGAAAGAAAAATATTTGGCTACTCCTGCTTATATGGTATCTGAGAAAAAGTTTTTACAGCAACAAATCACTGATACTGAAAGAAGATATTTTTAGTATTTATCTCAGTAACAACAACAGAAAGAATTGTTGTCAAAACAATTCTCAGTAAAAATCTCAGAACCTATGTCTTCAAAACCTCCTAGTATTCAGGCTACTTATCAACCTGATACTTTTGAGAGAAAGCAATGGCATACAAAATGTATTGCTTTATTACAAACTTTTCTTGCTAGACCTTAGGATGAACTTCAGCAATTGTTGAAAGAAGAAGCTCAAGAAGATGAAAAAGAGCAACTTTTTGAGGAAGAGTTAGCCCATCTTGATGATAGTTATCCTAAATATGCCTCAACCTCTGTATATATGGAAAATAGTATGGATAATAATAATAATAATAATAATAATATTCATCAGGTATATATACATATTACCAATAATCTAGTATGTGAATTAAGTATTAAGTGGAATGGTTTTAAAGCCTACAGTTTAGACTTGTTGTTAGACATTGGTGTAGATATTTCTCTTGCCAAATATCATGCAATTCCTCCAGACATGTGGCATCCAGACTTTTATAGACTTACTTTTAATACTAAGACAGTTATCTCTAAACTTTCAGCTAAAGTTCATGTTGTCATAGGAGATACAGTCTATGAGTTTAAAGTGATTTCGCATGAAATTCCAATGTTTTACATGATGCTAGGATCAAATAATTTGACAAGATTTTATCCTATTACCATCCAGCCTCATGAAGTTATTTTGGCATAGAAATATTCTCTGTACAAGAAAAGTAGGTATGAAATTAAAATCCCATTAAAAGAAAAGGTGAAAAAAACTAGCCAGCAGTCAGTGCTTATTCTAGAAGATAAATTTCTACCAATCTAAGATAGAACCTGTGCTTGCAAAGATTTTTCAAGATTGTTGCTCTGAAAATCCTTTGGCTTTCCAGGATAGGAAAATACATGTTTGTCATATTGATTTAAAACTAGTCACAGATAAACATGGCAAATAGATAGAACCTCATTTTAAGGCACACCACTCAGGAATGTCTCCATCTCTCAGAGAAGAATGCTTTCAAGAAATTCAAAAATTAAAAGAACAAGGATTAATCAGAGATTCAAATAGTCCTTAGGGTTGTGAAGCATTCTATGTTAATAAGAGAAGTGAGCAAGTTAGGGGGAAAAAAGAGATTAGTGATTAATTATATCCCTCTGAATAAATATGTGGTGCTTGTCCAACATCCTATCCCCTGAAAAGATGAAACTCTTCAAAGGATTACTGGCAATAAGATTTATAGTAAGTTTGATCAAAAATCTAGTTTTTGGCAAATACAGGTAGCAGAAGCTGACAGATATAAAACAACTTTTATAACCCCTTTTGGTTAGTATGAATGGAATGTTCTTCCATTTGGTTTAAAAACTGCTCCCAATATTTTTTAGAATATGATGAATCAAATTTTTGCTAGATACAGTAAATTTATAATTGTATATATAGATGATATTTTGGTTTTCAGTAAAATTTTGAAAGAGCATATAGAGCATCTTGAACAATTCTAAAAAATTGTTTATGATAATGGTTTAGTTTTGTCTGCTAATAAAATGGTCACCTTCAAGGATCAGATTGAGTTTCTTGGTGTAATTATAAAATTAGGAGAAGTAGCTATTCAAGATCATGTCTTGAAAAATATTCAAAATTTTCTTGATGAATTAACAAATAAGAAAACTTTGCAAATATTTCTTGGATGTCTGAATTATATTGCAGGCCATTATTATAACATTGCTC
>JARHVA010004427.1:1297500-1315000 GCA_037957365.1 Torreya grandis | reverse complement strand
ATAAACTTTGTAACAAAAATCTCATGAATGGATGGATGCAACACCTACCACTCTAATACCATTAAAGGAATGATGACTAGATCATTCAAAGCCATAGAATCTCATGTGTTGATAATAGAGAACATAAGAAAAGGAGATATTTTTAAAAGAAAGGGTTTCAAAATGATATATAGAAGAAAGTATCAAATATCATATATTATGTCCAAACTTCTTCTATGTTATTTCAAAGGAGAACCCTTGTATATATATGCAAGGACAAATAAGGAACAAAGCATCCTAACTAATGTGAGATAAATCCACAATAAGAAAAAGATAAAAATCATATAGTATACATGACTAACATACTATAAAAATATAAACTATTGAAATATGATCTATGATTTTAAAAAATGAAATATACACTAAATATAAAGATGTACATAATTTAAAGAAGTTATAAATTACTAAAAATATAAAACTAGGGATAGGATTGGATAATTTTACTTTCAAACAAATTAATTCAAATTGTGAAAACTTTCCATGAGCTGTGACTAATTTAAATAACTTGAAAACACATATGAATTAGAAAAAAATGATCCATTGTGTATGAAGATAACGTTATAGAAGGCAGACCAACTCATAGTATGTTGTTGTCTACAATTACAATTTTGTCTAGAAAGACTATGCATTACATCTAAAAATTTGTGTTTGTTCACCTCTATCTATAGGTGAAATATTTCATTATAAATTGGATGTTAGAATGTTTGAACTATCCTCATAAATCAACTTGATGATAATGTGTTGCCTACATATGCAAAAGGCTTTAGGCTAGCGTAGTTATCCCTTGATGGAAGATCATATGATTGCAAATATAATTATTTTGATTGTAATTTTTAACAAATAATGACCTTAACATGTGATAAACAAAATGTTACATTTATCCAAGGACTACATATTACATCATAATTACAATAGATATCTTTACTAAGAAGATAAATTATTTTGAAATCATAAAAGATACGTTTTTGTCATTGAGATCTAGATGGCACGTTGCACCCTTGACTACCTAATACGCTCTTGTACAATAATAATATAGGATTTTGAAAATAGAGTGACATTGAAATATATGTTGAATATGGATTTTAAAAGAGAAAACATGAAATTCTAGGAGACATGCATAGTACTTTCTAGACTTTTAAATTTTTCTTAGACATTTTGAGTTATCAAAATGAAAAATTGACCAAGAAATTTAAATATGGTAATAACAATCATTTTCAAACATTTATTGATTAAGTTTGAGTATCCTCGATAATTTATCTTCAAAGCACATGGACTTTTCTTGGTTACACAAAATTTGTACTTGATCACCCTTAATTTTCTAAATGGTCAATTAATAGAAACCACTTTTTAATAATGATTCATAAAGGAATCATCATCTCTAAGAGTCTATATGGAAGCATAGTTTCATCCACATATAAGTGTATTCCTTACTTGTGATTAAAATATTTTTCAAATATAGTTCATATTTTGAATTTAATTTTATATAGATTAAATGCTACATGTTCATTACAAGTTCCCATGGAACAAGCTAGAGAATCATATAATTTCCAAAATGTAAAATGTTTTGTTTATACTATATTTGTCATTTCAATGTATTAGTTATATTTAATTTCAATATTGGAATAAATGGGGATATTTATTAATAATAAAACTTAGTATTATGCACTTGTTGATATCATTTTTTACATAAATTTATCTTACATGATTTGAACATAAATATATGAATCTATTGACTATTCTCTCACATCCACATGTTATCTATAGGTCCATTCTTTCCAATTTCTATGTATCACCTGCAATCATTCCCCCCATTATATGACAAAATAGTAAACTATTGTATTTAAAAACCTCTAGATCATCATATCAATATTCATATCTCATAGATATAAACCTCAAACTTAAAACATACCATCTGATAGTACTTTTTGATTATAATGGGCATATTATTTTCCTAATACCAATCATATTTCAAAATCAAAGGACCCCTATGGGTTGCCACATCATAATATCATGTTAGTGGTATAAAAATTTACCAAAATAATATCATATTAAAATAAATCAAGATTATGCTTCTTCATATATTTAGCACTTATCCGAGATACATATTTACACTACTAAAAATTGAGAAGGCCTACCCTATTCTTCCCAATTTATAATTCAACGATAAAGATTAAGACTAATCCAAGTCTGAAGAACCTCAAATCAAAGACAAATTTGTGTTTTTATAATTCTTAAAAGCTATATCATATGTTTCATACATTCAAGGAAATCTAATTTCACACATACACCTAGTTGGGAAAACAACATGTAGTTTTATTTTCACCTTAATAGTATTAGATATGTAGGAAATGTCTAACCATTTAATGAGGAGTTGTTGAGGTTAGCTCAACCCACCCTTATTTCCATTTTTTTGGCTTAAGTTTATCATTATAAGTGTACCTAGATTTTTAAGATAAGGGGATATAATTTTATGAGTCATAGTCATAATCAAACCTAAGGATTGAAAAAAATATTATAATAGGAATAGTAGCACCACCTTGTACCTTAATATAAGGTGAAATACACCTAGACATAACTATAAAATTTAGAACATATTGACTGAAGGTATCAACATGAAGTTGATGATATCATTTGGGCACACATAAAGATATAAATTATCACTGAAATGACATGTAGTTGATGATATCCATTCTTCCTACTACATCTTGATAGTCTCAATCATCTACAAAGTATTTGTCATGTCCACTTTTTCCTGGACATTGACAGTCTTGACGATTAGCCTATTATGCGACCTTCGTAGGCTAATATGATGGATAGAGGGTCATAATGGAGCTTGGCTTGACTTTGATTCATAGGATTTCTACATTTGGTTTTCATTCGGGCTCTTTCGGACACAATTAGCATGAGCTCCTACTTTTTAGGGATATTTGATATGCAACAGAGCGCCTTTATTTTGGTATGGTCATGTGCGGAATCACTCCCTAATTCACCTGCTTCGATCGGTTCGAGGATCCGACATGTATTGAGGGAGATATTAATATTTGATTGATTTAATCAAATATTAATTATTTAGCCTATTTTTAATTAGAAACCCTAATTTGAATTTAAGAAACCCTAATTAGGGCAAGCATATCTTTTTGAGGGTATAAGGGTTTCTCATGGAGGCCATTGTTCATTATGCATTGATTATTGATTATTGAAAAGTGAAGAAATTCTTCCGTGAAGACTGAGCCAAGGGTTCCAGGATTCCATTGTAGTGGAGAACGTTCCCTCTTCATTGTGTATGATTTAGAGGCTGTGAGATATCAGCTAATTTATTGCCAAATTGAGAGATAGCTTCATCCAAAAGTTATCACGAGAGGTACAGATTTGAGAGATAGCTTCATCCAGAAGTTATCACAGAGGTCAGGGTTGAGAGATAACTTCACTCAAAAGTTATCACAAATATTCTAGGTATTTATTTCTTTATGTTTTGATTCAATAAATTATACATATAGAGATCTTCTGTATTAGATCCATATACCTTCAGATCAGAGGTCCAATAGACAGGTTGTGATTTATGGGAGGCCGTATGAAGTCTGTACAGGTCCATACAAATCCACTAGCTACCGACGACGACAGTATCTACCGACGACGGCAGTATTATCTACCAATAACGGCAGTATTACCGATGACGGCAATATTATCTACCGACGATGGCAGTATTAGCCACCGACAGCGGTAGTATTACCGCCGACGGTGACTGTGTTTTTACACAGCAGGTCGAGACCTTCCAGAATTCAATTTTCACTTCCAGTTTTGCTAAGCTAGGGTTTTTAAGATTGTATTTCATATTTGTATGCATAATAAAGGACTGCAATTGTAATAGTTTAGAAGGACAAGTGATAAGATCTGTAATTTGCTATTAAGAGACTATATTATTGTGATCATTCTGAAATTATTCAACAGAAGTTATATCTGTGTTCAGAGCTTTATGAGTTTATATATTCCCTATTTAAAGGGGATATTACAGTTGTTCAGAGCTTTTGTAGGAAGAAAAAGAGCCCCTAAGTAAGGGACATCACAGTGGTATCAGAGCTAAATTCCTGCCATCCTGTTGGGCACATCAGAGCTAATGTCTTGCCATCCTGTTGGGTAGTTTGGGTATCAGCATGGTGCTACCAGGTGTCAAAGATTTGGTAGAAAGAGTGCACAATGCAAAGAAGAAGTTAGAACATCCATTACAGCAAGCAGATGACATTCTACAAACTCTGGAGGAGTTAGAAATTTACTTAAGCAAGATTGAGCAGTCAAATTCTTATGAGATGCAAACAACGTTATCTCCAACATTTGATTCGTTGGTGAAGCCCCGATTATTGAGACATCATGATGAGGTGGTAAGACTTGCAACTCTCTCTTGTATTAGTGAAATCATGAGGATAATTGCTGGCTTTAATTTTTATGATGATCGGATTATGAGAGAGGTACTTCATGCCATGGTAAAAAGCTTTGAAAAGTTGGATGACATTAGAGACTCTCATTTCTCAAAGAGGGCGAGATTACTTGACACTTTTGTAAGGTATGGATTTGAAAATATTATGATGCTAGTAGGTTGTATTGGTGGCATTCGCACTATGTTTAAAATATTTTGGAATATTTTAGATGAGTTTCATTCCAGTGATGTATTAGCATCCATGCACTCTATCATGTTCACAATCTTGTTTGAGGAGGATAAAATCTCTAAACTTTTGGCAAAAGATTTATGGTATGTCTGGACAAAAGGGAAAAATGTCTCACCTAGAGCTTGTAAGTGGTTAAAGAGTTTAATTAATAGGCCTAAGGATCGTAGTGCTTTGCCTATGACATGCAAAGGTTTGGATAATGAGTTTGATAGACATGCTGATCCAGTACAGGGAGATATTAACACATCTTCAGGGAATGATTTATATGTAGTACCTTCACAGGTAGGGGTAGTTGAGGATGTTGTGGATGAGCTTTGTCTTCAGGTGAGTTCAGTACAGGTGTTAGACAGTGAGGATGAGCCTGATGCTTGTATTCAGAGTGTGGAGGTATACTCAGAGGTTAGTACATTGAGTATTGGTGATGAGTATGTTTTTGTAGCTGCTGATGAGGAGCATGTTGTTGAGGCTAACACATATATTCAAGATTTGGGAGTCCCTGATTATGATGAGTTTGAGAGACCAGTAGACTCGAGTCTCTATATTGATTATTCTCATACAGATGATAGTGTGGTACAGTTGGTTGTGTCGCCTTTACAGAGAGATTAGTTATGGGATGGATTGGTACCATCTCTTGCAGATGGAATTGGCAGTTTGAGTTGTCCATTCTACTTGGGTTATGATGTTTTGAGAGTTTGTTTCTCATATGCTCTTGTATATGGTATTTTTAATCTTGGAGATTGGAGTTTCATGTGCCAGTTTGATTATGAGTCTTTCTTTGTTCTACTTCTGCTGAAGGTGCAGGTACTTACATTGATACACAGCAGTGCGGAGCATAACTACATTTGGGATCCAGGTGGAGTGAGTAGTTCATTGTTCTGAGATTGCTTGGGGTCAAGCAATTTTCAGAGGGGCAGATTGTCATGTCCCCTTTTTCTTAGACATTGACAGTCTTGACGATTAGCCTATTATGCGACCTTCGTAGGCTAATATGATGGATAGAGGGTCATAATGGAGCTTGGCTTGACTTTGATTCACAATATTTCTACATTTGGTTTTCATTCAGGCTCTTTCGGACACAATTAGCATGAGCTCCTACTTTTTAGGGATATTTGATATGCAGCGGAGCGCCTTTATTTTGGTATGGTCATGTGCGGAATCACTCCCTGATTCACCTGCTTCGATCGGTTCGAGGATCCGACATGTATTGAGGGAGATATTAATATTTGATTGATTTAATCAAATATTAATTATTTAGCCTATTTTTAATTAGAAACCCTAATTCAAATTTAAGAAACCCTAATTAGGGCAAGCATATCTTTTTGAGGGTATAAGGGTTTCTCATGGAGGCCATTGTTCATTATGCATTGATTATTGATTATTGAAAAGTGAAGAAATTCTTCTGTGAAGACTGAGCCAAGGGTTCCAGGATTCCATTGCAGTGGAGAACGTTCCCTCTTCATTGTGTATGATTTAGAGGCTGTGAGATATCAGCTGATTTATTGCCAAATTGAGAGATAGCTTCATCCAGAAGTTATCACGAGGTACAGATTTGAGAGATAGCTTCATCCAGAAGTTATCACAGAGGTCAGGGTTGAGAGATAACTTCACTCAGAAGTTATCACAGATATTCAAGGTATTTATTTCTTTATGTTTTGATTCAATAAATTATACAGATAGAGATCTTCTGTATTAGAGCCATATACCTTCAGATCAGAGGTCCAATAGATAGGTTGTGATTTATTAGAGGCTGTACGAAGTCTGTACAGGTCCGTACAGATCCATTATCTACCAATGATGGCAGTATTATCTACTGATGATGGTAGTATTACCGATGATGGAAATATTATCTACCGACGACGACAGTATTAGCCACCGACAGCGGCAGTATTACCGACGATGGTGACTGTGTTTTTACACAGCAGGCCGAGACCTTCCAGAATTCAATTTTCACTTCCAGTTTTGCTAAGCCAGGGTTTTTAAGATTGTATTTCATATTTATATGCATAATAAAGGACTGTAATTGTAATAGTTTAGAAGGACAAGTGATAAGATCTGTAATTTGCTATTAAGAGACTATATTATTGTGATCATTCTGAAATTATTCAACAGAAGTTATATCTGTGTTCAGAGCTTTATGAGTTTATATATTCCCTATTTGAAGGGGATATTACAGTTGTTCAGAGCTTTTGTAGGAAGAAAAAGAGGCCCTAAGTAAGGGACATCACAGTATTTAATCATTATGTATAATGCCCCTTTCTTGTAATTTCCTTATTTACCAAGTTAGAGTCTCAAATTTATATTAGTAATTAACATTTAATTTTTATTTTATTATTATACATTATTATTATAATTATTATTGTAATATTTACCTTATTTATGGTTATAAATTAATTCAAAATATGTAAATGCATAAATAATTAACAATTACGAATGTGGCTCATTTTAAAACTTTGTGTTAATTAAGATCATCTCATAGGTGTTTTGTGTATCTTTTGTTGTTGATTTTTGTAAACATTTAGGAATTTAGGATAGGATTATGCCTTGAATGCAAGTTGGATTAACAATGTAGTTACACATATTGAGGCCGTTATTCAATATTCCATTATTCTCCAAGATAATAATATTATTTTTTAATGAATCTTTTAAGAAGAGTTATAGGAAGTTTTAAAGTATTTACATATGGATTTGGAAAGTTTATAATTGTGAATGTATTCATTGTTGGTACTATTTTAGATTTATTAATATCATTATTAATGTTAAAATTGTCTTTTGAAAAGGGGACATACCTATTACAAAAAGCACACATGAAATACACATCTTAATGGAACAACAAACATAAGAAGATCAAAGGTTGTCCAAAATAGTGAACAAATAGCAACAACCACTCAATAGTTGAAGATATAAGAAATAAAACAATGATATGACCCATGATAATTTTTTTTTTTTTGAGATCTAAGTGTCATTTTCAAATTATCCATTTCTTTTTTTGCCTTTATTTCATTTTTTATTACACACAATATTCCAATCTCTACCTCCCGTAAAGAGTAGAATAATTGGAATGCAGATATCAAGGGATTCATTGAACAAAAATATTTTTTATAGAATAGTATATTGGACTTTATTTGATGGGGTATGATCAAAAAGATTATTCTCAGCATCACAATTTTTTGAATCTTGTTTCTGCCCTTACTCTGATTGTACACTTGGATCTATATGCTCAACTAGAACTAGAACATGAGCCATGCTAATTTCCTCTCTTTCAGCTAGATATTTTATAATAATGTGCTTAGGGTCATCTTCCTTCCACCAAGAATTTTTATTTTTATCTTTAAGGGAAAATGCTTATCAAATGGCTAGTTTAGAAGCATTTGCACCATCTGAAGGGAATACCTTCATAGTTTAGGGGTTGCATCCTTGTTCTATTTCTGACTTTCAATTCCATGTTAGATGTATTTATTTTAATATAAATTATGACGTTAGTTTTTCCATTAAATTTAATTTGTGTATACACATGTCTAAATCAGTTTACAGCTTATGCGACTTACTAGGCATGTGTTGTGATCCTTTGTGGAAGCCATATTTAGTAGAACTAATTGAAAAAGATGGTTTTTATTCTACATAATTTATCTATACCCATCATCACCCTTTGTATAATTAATTTCTTATTTTACATCCTACATTATGTATCTTATTTTCTCTATTCTAAATCTAACATTCTACCTTCTACATTATAGATTTACAATTTTACTTTACTCTTTTTGTTGTGTCCAATGGCCTATGCTTTTATTATGGTAATGGTTTGTGGTTGTGATCTTAGGTAATGAATATTTGTCACTCTAACATGCATGAATCCCATTTGATGGTAGTAAACACATACTTGATAACTAAAAAATGAAAATGGGAAGGATAAACACTTAATCTAATGGATTTTTCTCAAATTGACTTTCTCTATGTTAAATTTTGGTGCTATGATTTGTGTGTTATTTCTAATTTTATCATGTTTTAATTCTATTTATTTACATCAAAATATATTTATATTTTCTCAAAAAAATTAAGATATAAGAATTAACAAACAAGAATGTGTGCATTAGGAGTTGAATATGAGTGGAGTATCTACTAGATTAAAGATCAGAAGTCATGATTATGATTATGCATTTTTATATAAAGTGTCACTAAGATCTACAACAATATGATTATGTAATTAATTTTTTTAATCGATTATCTACCTTATGTTATAGTTGCTTACAATAATCATATTTAAGGTTTGTTTTTATTTGAATCGATTATCAATAAGCTTAGTCATATAGGATTTTTGGACAACAAGAGTTTATATAAAATTAAAAATATATCTGTGTTGTGTTGTGTTGATATGATCAAATCATAAATAATTTTATTTATTATTAAAAAAATATCTAAAATTTGGAAATTGATTTTCTATACTAATTAAATAATTTTGAAATCTTTAAAATCTTTAGCTATCATTATTTATATAATATTATTAATTAAATTTTCAATAATTTTTAAATCTTTAAAATCTTTAGGTATCGCTATTTATATAATATTATTAATAAAATTAAATTTCATTAACAAATAAAACATTTTTAATTTGAAAAAAAAGTTGGGTATTATCCCTAGATTATTGGAAAAATCAATACAAATTGTTGAGATATATATATCCATATGGTGTGAATCTATTGTCTCCCTCCATTGTTGCACCATATGAATTGGGTTCACATAATGGAATTTTAAGTGTGCATCAAATTGATTATGGCATTCATGATAAAGCAAACTATAACCATGGTGACATGATTACATTTTATTGTTACGTAATATAAATTCAATTCGCAACAATAATTCATTTGTAAGGAATAATGTTAATTTCTAATATGAAAAATTAGAAGACTACAAATTAGTTGATATGCCTGCCTACTTCGAAAAATCACTACATTAATGGGGAGAAAACGTAATTTGAGATAGTGATAGCAATGGTAAATACATTTCATTGGGGTATTTCCATTAAAATAATTTAACTAACCTTATTAAGACAACTAACCTTTAAAAATTAATGTTTTAACCTTTGCAATAAGATACTATCCACTCAATCACTTTTCAGAAACAATTTCCATATATCTACTCCCACTGCCTTATCTATATATTTAATACATTAAATTAAACCAGTTTCCAATTCATTACTTCAACCAATTTAGTGTAGACGCTATAGACTCCGATCACAAAAGTACAATATGAAGATATTTTCTAGGAAAATATTACACTGGAACATGTGATATCCTTCATTCTTAAAATGTCTTCTCAAAGTCTAATACTTGCAGTTCATTGTCTTCTTTGTAGTTGTTATACCAAAATGATATTCTTCAAAATTTACAATGTGTATATTTATAATATGTTTATCAATCAACACCATATATATATATATATATATATATATATATATATATATATCTCATGTACTTTAATAATTTTTTATAATTTATATATAAAATAAATAAATTTAAGAATTTTTATTGTTCAATTTTCTACTGAACCATTTACATGAACTTTATTTCTTAAATTTTAAACACAACATATATTTTCTAATTATTAATTTTTGAAAAAATAATCATTAAGTTTCAATAACATCCATGAATTTCTATATTTTCTCTTATATTTATTTATTTTAACTATAAAGTTTTACTAAAAAAATTAAATTTACATTAAAAATTATTACGAGTCATAATTACTAGTTTAACTAAAATTATTAATCATATACCAAAAAAAACTATAACAATACTCTAACTTAAAAAATAGGAATTGGCATGCCACCTTTGTTAACAATAGGTATAATGGATATGATAAAAATTATTCTATGCTCACACTTAGTAACACTTCAGATGTTCTCTATTAGAATATCATATGTTTGTATTACTTAATCCTCTTTTTTTACTTGTAAAATTGACGAACACAAATTTATATTTATTAAATTTTTTTAACATTTATCTAAAAAATATATTTAATCTTACACACTATATAAATTTAAATTTAAAATAATTTTGTTACAAATAAATTTTAATTCATATTTATGAAATATTAAATTTATAACTTAATAGATTCTTTAGGTAAATCTATAGAAGAATCGTAAGCTTCTTTCAAGACTTTCCATTCTCTAGACTTAAGATATTATGCAGGATGTTATGCTTCATATGTTAGGAATTCAACCACTAGCATATTCATAATTAAATTAGTGTTATATTTTTCATGGATTATTATTATGTAAGATGTTATGCTTCATATGTTAGGAATTCAACCACTAGCATCTTCGTAATTAAACTAAAGTTATATTTTTCATGATTAATATTATGCAAGATGTTATGCTTTATATGTTGGGAATTCAACCAGTAACACCTTCTTAACTAAATTAATGTTAGATTTTTCATTATTGTATATAATATTTATCCCCTTTTCACTGGTTTTATAAAGTTTAATAACAAATGTGGATTGAATTGTTTGCTCAA
The DNA here is from genome assembly GCA_037957365.1 of Torreya grandis. Classification (NCBI taxonomy): domain Eukaryota; kingdom Viridiplantae; phylum Streptophyta; class Pinopsida; order Cupressales; family Taxaceae; genus Torreya; species Torreya grandis. The sequence goes on along the minus strand of JARHVA010004427.1, from coordinate 1,303,791 downwards.
GGTATGGCTGTTTTTCGTAAGTGGTGATGATAGAGTGAAAGATAGTTCATTCTTTTCTTCTTTTTTTTTCTTAATTATTAGGGACTTTTTTTGGCAGAGTATATGAATAATTTAAAAATTATTTATCTTAAATTTATAGTATATGGTAAATTTGAGAGATTGAAACATATTTTTAGATTTATTGTCGCATCTAATCTACATGTAAATGGATTCGTAATCTATTTTATCTTTTTCATTCCAAAATTTTCAATTACTTTCTTTAAATATTTTACGTTATGATTAAATTCTATTCATTTTATTTATAGAATATATTCATAATTTAAATTATTTTTTAACTCTTGAAGTCTAATAACTTTTTTTATATTTTAGAAGTGGCATATTCTCTCAATAATTTTCTCTTAATTAATTTTTCATTTTATTATTTATGTATATCTTCATAGCCGTATTCAAACCAGAAAAAACTTGCTCTTATCATAGTATAATGTATTATATTATATTATCACCTCTTCCCTTAGATACTTTGCTTATTTGTTATGATATAAAACATCTACAATTGAACATGCTATTTCTCCATAATCCTCTTTCGTGTTGAAGGTAGCAAAAAATGTTTTAACTCTACCTCCATCTAAATGTAAATTTTTTTATTTATTTATATATTAAAATATATTTATAATTCATATAAATATTGACAACGTGAAGGGTATAGCTTTTTGCATCTAAAATGAGAACAAATGTGACTTTGCAGACAAAAAAGTAAAAGTTCCTCGAGAAGAAGAAAATTAATTATTCGACGCCTTAGTTATCACCGTCCAGGTTTCGTTTAGGTTAGCTTTTTCCATATGGAATGAGAACAAGGAGGGCAAGTGTGTCGTTTCGTTTGGGTTAAGGGTGGACAGTGGCAACGAACCGACATTCGCTGTCTTTTCCTATTTATAAATTTTACGATCCATATGTCAGAGCTTGACTGAGAAAAACTCAGTATTGCCGTAAGAGATATTGGCAATTCTCGTGAATTTGAAGTGGTTTCGAACCCATCCATAAACATAAGAGATTTTGACAATTCTTTTACCATTTTATAATATGCCAGTAACTGATTTTTTAATCTCGGTGACTGACTTTTTCTTATGTCGGTGGCTGATTTTCTTTATCTAATAAAGATAAATGGTGTTAATCAAAACTTTTTAAAAATTTTAATACTTTTTAATGTAAATTTTAAGATGGGTGGAAAGTGTGAACTCATCAATTTACGAGACTGATTATTTTCAATAACGTCAAAAGTGGAACAGAAAAACTCGGTCGCTTTACGACATATTGACAGGGAAAAACACTCAGGATCGCCTTAACATATTGACAATTCTCGTGAATTTGAAGTTAGGTAAGCTGTTTCGGACCCATCCATAGACTTCAAGTGGTTGCTTACTTTTATTCTTTCACGCGATTGACGATTTTTAATCTTTATAAAGAGAGATGTCCCCGTTGATTTTCTTTAAAAACTTCTGTAGTTTTACTTCTGCTTCCATTATTTCCTTTGATTTTCTACAATTGCGTTAATGGTTTTGCGTAAGATGAATGCCTCCATCTAAGTTTCATCTACCCTTTCTTTCAAGGGATCTGTTAGTTATTGTCATGGATTCCAATTACAGCGCAAAGCAGAAATCTCAATGTCGTCGAAAGAACGAGGACCCAGAAATCGATGGAGAAAAGGAGAGCAAACGTCCACGAACAGATGACAATGGAGATGAAGTCGAAGCATTTTTCACTTTGGTGGACAGAATCGGAGCGATGGCTGAGCTGTTTAAAATAAATACAAAGATCATGTCTTCTGCAGGAAAGATACACACTAATGAAAATATGGATGGCTGTATTATCGAACCTAAATCTCCATGGAAGCCCTCATTTGAGTGGGAGGATTTTTCTAGAGAAAGGGATCTGAGTAGATGTACAATCGACAAAGCAAGCACTTCTGCGGTATCCGAAAACAAAGGTATTGTAAGTGATAAATATAAGGCGTTGAAATGTTTTGATCTGAATGTAGAACCCAACACAGAACACCCATCTTCCTGTTAAAAATAACCATTATGTGCCCGTGCAAATAGATATCAAGCATTGAGATGATAATTGTAATAGTTTAGTTTACTAAGAGAATAAATCTATGTTTTCCGAAAATATATTTCATGTTATCTCTATGGTTTAACAGTTTTGATCACATTAACGTAGTTTCAATCAAATTTCACAGCAATACATTCTACTTATTAATTTGAATAGTGAAAAAGGAAATAAACAAAGCAATTTGAAAAAAATTAATATATTTATTTATGTAACATGAACTGTGTAGCATGCGTAGGTAAATAACGGCCTTACAGTTTGAAGAAGCGGGAGACGTTTCCCTCTATAATGAAGGGGACGGGATGATCGAACATGCAGCTTAAATATGACGGTTTCTAATGCCCGTCAGATAAAAAATTTATGACGATCACCTATTTTACATTTTCTTTTTTAAAGTTAAAAGAGAGTTTAATTTTAAGGAAATGTTATAACAATAAACATATATTAATTGTAAATTCGTTATATGTTTATAATATTTTAAAAAAATTGACAGTCAACTAAAAAATATAAAAATTTATTGGTTAAAAATGAGAAAATGTTGATATAATTATCAATTTAAACACTAGTCAAAAGACATTTTATGAAATACATGTGAAACAATTATTTTTATGTCTATGTGTCTTATAATCTCTCCAATATCACATTCTAAAAAAGGAAAAAAATTGAAAAAATTGTACACATATCGCAAGGAGGTTCGATAGGAGTATAAAATTTCAATGAACATAAAATTGATAGAAGGTTTAAAAAGAGTTAAAATTAGTAATTGTGTGAAAAAGATTGCAATCTAAATGTTATTAAAGTGAAAAAAGTGTCATGGTAACTATCCAAAAAATGAAAAGAGATAAAATACAATCAAGAGATTCCAAAAATTTGTTTGATATTTTGTGTAAAAAGAATATAACATGGAGAAATGAAAATTTGGATTTTTATTCTATATGATTAAGAGATGTAAAAAGATAAAGAAAACAAAGAGAATGGATGCTTAATAGTTTTAATCAATGAAGAGGGAGGTGTGATGAGGAATATAATGACTGCTATTCATTTTCCCTAATATGGATGTGTGGAATCATGCACTTTGAATATTGGTCAAAAGAAAAAGGAGGTGAAATATGAAGGTCTTGCAAGGATTACACTTTTGATAGTGCAGTAAAATTTAGGATATGTTGTTGACTATTACCAATATAATTATTTCCTTTTCTAATGTTAACCCTTGTGGATATGTATTTTCAAGGTGCATGGCATTTTTAATGGATGTTTTATAATATTGCCTTGAGTTATGCGAGTGGTCAACATATTTTTAGGATTTTATGGATCCCATGTTTGGTATAAATATTTTCTAATGTGAAAAACCACAAACATTTATAATTCAGGTGATTTGGTGCTAATTTTATAAATTATAGCATGAATTTCACAAAGAACACCATTGTCCAAGGTAGACTCAACCCAGAAATTGGATGTAAGAATATTTTGTTGGCCTTTTGATAAAATAATTTTGGTATCTAATTGCTCATCCTTTTGATCAACAAAATTTATTTTCTGGGTACATTTTGCATTCCTTAATGCTATCATCATATTTAATGTTTTCAACATTTATATGTTATCTATTGAAGACAAAGCATTTTTTGCATATAACTCAACTGATAAATGAAATGAGATTTTTATTTATAATAAAAATAGTTATTTGTTCATGAAATCAATAAATTAAAGTCACCAACTTTTGGTTCAGGACTTTGTACTTCCAAAATCAAATTTTAGAACGTCACCTAAAATGTACCAAAGCCGTTTTAAAAAAAAAATTGTACAATGTAATAAAAATGTTAAAAAATCAACAAAGGGATGAACCATATGATTTTTCAATATACATTTGTATATCACATACTAGAGAGCTGAACCATATCACCAATGATAATGATAGATTTTCCACAAACTAGAATGTTTCCATGTTGTGGGAATGCCATTCACAAACATTGATCAATATGTGTTAATAGATTTGACCATAGGAGACTGAATACATAGATTATAATGTATTTTATATATTGTAAATATTATCTTAAAATTATAAGTCCTTACTCTTCTAATGGTTTCATTTATGTTATAGGTATGTGAAGGCTTAAACATATTATCAACGCATGCATATTAAATGTTTTAATAACTATTCATGTGAGATATATCCGTGACATTCTTTTGAGTTACATGTGATTTCAATTCAAATATTTTTTTTTATAAGGTATGGTTTTCTTGTACCAACAATACCCTAAATAATCATATTCATTGGAAGCATTATGTTGTTATTATTGTAGTGTTAAATAATAATGTAAATATATATTTTTTTTTACATAATTCATTTGAAGTGAAATCACCCAAGAAATGGGATTCATAAATTTAGCATTTGGTTTGATTTATCTTTATAAATGAAGTCACCATTTATTTTAAAGAATATGAAATGTTAGTATCATTCCAGTAATGATTTATATCAAATTCATGATGAACAAGATTATCAAGCTCATTAGTCTAAATATCATCGTTGGGATGTATTTGTTGAAAAGCTTTCCATTCATCATGTTCTTCAAAATTTTAATGGAGAATGTTATCATCTAAAATTTAAAAAAATTCATAAATGGTATGTCGAATATTCTATGGGTAGTAGAAAATTTGCATGCTTTCCTAGTTTTTCTTTTTTTCTTTTTTTTATAATAATCAATGAAGGTTGGAGTAGAAACTGGCTCTAATTTTTTACTAGAAACATGGCATATGATTTTATTTTAAACATTTATTGAGAAAAATTATTAGATGCACACAACATGTGAGTTTTTGTAAAAGACTAAAAACTTATTATGCATTAATGTAATGATTAACAATAATTTCACTTGAAATAATCTCAAAGGCATTTTAAGATAATTCATGCAAGCTTTCTTTTTCTAATAATCTTGTTAGTATATGGTGATAATTTTTAGATAGATTATATGCCTTGGAAGAATATTTTAAAATATATTTCAATACATCTTCTTGTGAAAGAACAAGATAGAAATTGACATTTATCTCCATTTATAAAACATGGCTAGATTTTGAATATTCAATCTATCATCATTACATGAAGGATTGTATTCTTCAAGTCTTATTTTCAATGAGTATGGAATATTTTAGATGTAATTCCCAAGGTATATTGTAACTACATTAAAGAATTCTTATTTTTACTTAAGCATGTTTCTTATGTGCACTTTGTATACATTGAAACAAGAATAAAAAGTGATTCAAAGTCAATAAAATGTTTTCTAGAAACTATGCTTGTTGTATTTAATAAACATGGATTATTAGGAATAGAATGAACAACCATTTTATTTTTATGAAGCTATCTTGTGGATTAAAAACTTAAATATATTTTTCAAAATAAGTTTAAATTTATGAGTAGATATTTTATCCAGATAAATCCATAAAAATATATAGAGCCTATATTACCTGACAAAAAATATTTATTGATATTAGGTTCAATAGAATAAGTTGTTTTTTGTAAAATTGAAAGTTTGAATGGAGAGGTTTATTTCATACATATACTAGAATTCTTATTTCTTCTATTTTGTTTTCTTATACTTTGTTTTTTAACACTTACTCACTAATTAATTTAAATATCTAATGCATATGAAGGGATATATGTGCTAAATTGAGACCGAAAATAAAATTCTCGAACAACAAGATTGACGTGGATCTTCTTGGGGATTAGAAGTTAATGCACTACAAAAATCATACCATTAGGTGTTATAATCACTTAGTATAAAAAGTAAAGTATGACAGACTATTGATCAATAATCTCAATTAGTAAAATATGATAAATTGTCTAACATGATTTTGTTTTCCACAAAGGGTAAGAAAATAAATTCAAGTCTTTAAAAATGTAATCATAAGGAGTAGTGTGTGTGCGTGTGTGTGTATATATATATATATATATATATATATATATATATATATATATATATATATATATATATATAAAATATTAACAATGTATTTTTAAGATTACCATCTACCAATTTTAGTATCTAGTTGGGTTAAAGTGTAATAGATTATCTTGTGGATAGAAAATCATTTTCAATAATATTTAATAAAATTAATTTTTTTGAATAATTGTGATTGTACTACATATATTTATAAATACAAAATTCACACACACACACACACACACACACACAC
>JARHVA010004427.1:1280000-1292500 GCA_037957365.1 Torreya grandis | reverse complement strand
GATGCATCCTTGTTTCATAATCTTAGGATTTATAACCCTTTCTTATTGACATTCATGTTCTATTTAAACATATAATATATCTACATAATTCATTGGTCCTTACCCAATCATCCATGTATTTTAGGATTTGTTTAATTAACATTATGCAATTCCTAGTCTATTGAGAGAAAAGAATAGGTGTAGGTCCTCACAGCCCTATATACATTTTGGTTAACCCTATGTGAATATTATTCTACCTTTAGATTGATAAATTTCATATGTTGTTCCTTCTATCTTCTAAAAAAGATATTTCAAACCATCAATCAAACTTTATGACCTAGCCCACTATAATTTTTACTATTGTCTGAATGATATCAACTACTATGGTACCATTCTATTTTTTCTAATCTATTTTCATTGCCCTAATATATTTATGTGCATTTATAAAACTCTATTGGATATCTTTATAAAATTTGATATGCTTGTTTAAATTTATTACATGATGCAAATCTAGCTTTTATTTTTATTACCTATAAATAGTGATCCACTAGTTGTAAAACTAAATGGGAGCTATCATTTTTGGATAGATGGTGATATTTTTTGCTTACATCATTATGTGAAGGGTGATGCCATAATATCAAATCCATTAAACAAAACTTTACATGGACTTTAATTTCCATGTACCTGACAATATGCCTAAGGTTTCCCTATTTATAGTGAGCTACATAAATCCAACCATTTATTTGATTCAGTAGTACACCAAAATAGGTTGGCCCTAGGAATTTATTCTCAACATACCTAAAAGGTGTGATTGTTTGGGCATAAGTATAGTGTAACTCTTTGTGATTAGTGTATTTATGGTCATATGCACAATCTTATAACTCAGATTAATATTTATAAGATCTTATGAATCAATAAAATATTTTTAGTATACCTCCATATCTTTTTTTCTCAAAGTAAATAGCTAAATTTTAATTTTCTTATCTTGTAGACTATATCTACTAGCTTGATAATGTTATGTGTTATGTTTGTAAGCTACATTGGCGAACCTATTATAGTTCATTATGTTTATAACTATACCATCTATCCTAGTATAGTTATGTGTTTTATCCCTACTACATCATCCATCCCAATATAATATTTTACGTAATAAAACATCAACTTGTTTACCCAATTTCTTTCTTACTATATCAATGAAATCAATACAATTATTTATAACTAGCTACCATTATTTTTACTTTTTATAAATTTGTATTGGCCAACCTGATATAGAATTTTCTTTTACAAAACTATATTTAAAAACCTAATAAATTATTTTATTATATCTAGATAACATATTATATCAGTTTCCCTGATAATTTTAGTTTTCTATGATGAACCTTTTAATTATACATGATGCTACTTCTTAGTTTTTTCTTATAAATACTCAACCCATTCAAATTTTAGATGAGTTGTTCTTTTCTTCCTTCTATAGAAACTATTGAATATTATGCATACTAAAATATGATCTTATATGGCATATTAGTCTTGTATAGCTAAAAAAATACCAAATATGGCTCAATCCTTTAATTTATTAGCTTTTCGTTATGAAAGGGATCATATTCCTCATCTAAATATGCCTAATTACTTATATTATATTCCATATCTAACTTTATTATTATGATTAATTTCATTGTATGGTCTATATAAAATTATTTTTCTATTCACTAGAGATAGTTAAAAATATCAATAACAATTTGCCCTGTATGACACTATCATATATATTAGGACATTAACATTAACACTAATGTCTCAAATTTGAGTCTAGTGTCCTTAAATTTCAAATGGACAAATTTTAAATATCCTAATATTTATGGGTTATCATATTTTTCTTATTTAACCCTCTGATGATATTACCTCAAAATGTATGGTATACATACAAATCAAAGGTCACATTGAATGTCTAATCAAGAAATCAATTATTGAAAAGAATTTTCAAAACCAAGTATACTACCTTTTTCTCCCCTTCTAGAATAAATTTTAGAATAAATATTCTTAAAGGTATAAATAATTAAAATATAATATTATGACCAATACTTTTCAATTTATAATATGTATCACCAGATTCACCCACATATAGCATATCTAGTAATTATTTACCCAATAAACCACATGGTAATAGAATTACCTTAGTCTAATAAGACCCTTGTCAAGGTATGTGTTTGTGTGGATGGAGGGGGGAGGGGGTCAACGCCCATTGATATAGGGGTATTTTAGGTATTTTTACTTCACATAAAATCACTAACCCCTATTTTCTAAGGTGGCATGTCGTAATTGGAGGACCTACAATTTTTAGAAAAAGACTAATTCCTTAAACCTTTGCACATGATCTAAGCAAGTAACTTGAAAGGAAAAAAATGAACCCTAACATGTGAAAATAATTATTATATAAAAGGATCCATTTTCTAATCTAGATAGAAGTGCCTAAATGAGAATAGAAGCATCGATTGTAATGTCTAAAATCTAACACTAGTGTCCTAATAGACAAAAAGCTAATTTCTAGAATCTAACAAATTGAAATGAATCACTAGATCTTATTATTTTACTCATGTTTTTGTCAAATATTCAAGTGAATCATTTCCTAATATAAGAATTATATCACCTTTTCATTCTTACTTTTATAATATTTCTTGGAATTTTACTTCTCTATATTTAGCATATTTTAAATTTTAATTACATAATTGGCCTAAATTACAATAACATATTCCATAATTTATTAGGATATCATACCTACCCTTAACTCTAAAAAGTGGTAAACATTTTGTGAAACTAACCTTCGAGTATTCTTGTGCAACCCTAGCTTGCCTTAACGTTTACATCCATCTAGATTTTTAGATTCTTGTGATTGATTGTCATATCTATCTTTTTCTATAATTATTGTCATATTTATTTTCATTTATCAAAAATGGAAAATCTAAATGTAAAATATTAGTTTTGAACTAAAGATAAATAGGCATTGATTAAACATATAAATACTAATCAAGAATTGATTTATGTAATATTATATGTTACACAAGACTAACATGACTAAATATATTAAGGCAATTGAATCAACATCTAGTCATGGTCAATATTTATGTGGTACTTTTATAGATTAATTCCATCATCCCTCCCATCAATCACACCATTTATTGATACATATATTCAGGGTAAAAATATGTTTTTAGGGAATTTTCCCACAAGTATCAAACAATTATTACTACATCTTCCATGGGAACAATCAATACTTTAACTCACTTTCAAATTCCAATTTATACATCAACATAGGTGGTGTTTGAATCTCATTTGTTAACTTATGAAACATGAAATATTAATCCCATTGGGTATATATAGGAAGCTCTTCTCCAATTTTTTCAAACATTAGAATATAAGATTAAAAATATTGAGAAAAATTCTATAAAATCATCTCAAGCTATTGATTCACAAGATGTATTACATAGTCCTATTATGCCTGAGATATATTTGTACAATTTACCAACCAGTTTTGTATCACCCAAGTTAATAATTCATGATGAAAAGTGTGATTTTGAGTAGAATATCTAAATTTTTATACAACATCTCTGGATTGTGATTTTAATGATAAAATTTAAAAATAAAAATACCGTGAAGCTTAAATGAATATGATTTAATATGGTTCTATGACATACCATTACTATAAATGAAAGAACTCAAACCTCTATCATATCATTTCATAGCATAATCTCAATTAACATCACTAATAATATGTCAAATGCATATATTTACAAGTTCAAGCAAGGAAGCAATGACCCTATAAATGTTTATGTTTTGAGGTAGAATATAATATAGGACAAAATGACAAATCCAATATCATACAAAGAGTTTATAGATATCTTTAAGAAAATTTTACTTTCCCCATTACATAAATCTATTATCTTAAATAATTTTAAATATTTTGATGACTTATTCCATTTTATCCAAGAGAAATAAAATAGAATTATTGTATTTAATAATCTTAAGTATGTACCCAAAAAAATGACTACATATATTTCCAAGTTTCATATCAAACTAAGAAATAAGGTTGAACCTACAAAGGCTAATAGGGAGCAACAACAATAGTGAATATAATGTCACCATAACCTGATGAACTCATCTTATCGAATGCACCTCATAGATAAATTACATTATTACTTAAGCCTCTAGCTTCACTTCTTTATAATTTTATGGAGTATCATCTCATATCTCTCCCTCCTCCCATAGATATTAATATGAGCCATACTCTACTAAAAGGATATGATACAAATGCTTGTTATGACTATCACTAATGTGTCAAGTATACAATAAATATATGTTATAAGTTGAATCATAAAATAAAAGTCCCCATTGATAGTGAACAATTTAAATTTCATATCCTATAAAGAATTCAGGGACACAACTTGTTGATCTTCAACACCAAAATATATTCAACAATCCATTAAAAGATTATTCTAAGGGAACATCAAAAGTCTATGTGGCATATACTACACATCCTCCTCCATCACATTATGGACACTCATTAGATTGGATTATTAGAAACTTAAATACATTGTACCTCATATGGTTCAAAGCCTGTATATTACAATTGATGATAGTGAAATGGTTGATGGTGACTAAGATATTCCCTCATTATTTATTAGATCACAAATTGATCATCAACCTATATATAATGTTATTTTATATAATGGTTCTAGTGATAATGTATGTACCATGAAATTATTTATACATTTAGGATACATACATTGATTTATAGCCTTCAACCAATATGTTCAAAACATTAGATGGGAAAGGACAACAAGTTATTGGTGAGGTTGATTTATCTTTACATGTTCATATAACACATGTGACCATAAAATTTTAAGCTATACCATACATGAGATTATTTGATATGTTATTGATGTGACTTAGTACTCATATGATCCATGGAGTAATAATATCTATAGTTCATATATGTATTAATAATATTCATCCCAACAAGTTCATCATACTTCTAGGGATTTAGTATGATCATCTACTACAACAAGAAAATTTTATTCTAAGACAAGTATCTATATAACCTACTAATTTTAATAATGAGAAAAATGGTAATCAAAAGGCAATCCCCTTTCCTAGTTAGATGATACTACAGCATTTATTTTATTAGAGATATATATTTTACATAAGCAATCCTCACCTACACATACATGTCTCTACCAATTGTTAAGAGTAAATAAACATGGTTTAGAGAGGTTAAAAAGACCCATAATTATATGTACATTGAATAAGTCACATATCACTAAGCAATGGGTTCCATCAACCACTATTACTTCATCAACAAATATTTATGTGAGATATATGTAGAGTATCACATATTCTACAGTTCCACATTTGGTACATATACATTATCCTTGGTAGTATGCCCATATTTTTAGTCCATATAACCCTATTATTATCCTTTAGATGGGATAATTAGCTAGCCTCTCTTCACTAATAAATGAATAAATAATAAACAAAATATGGAAACATTCAAATAAATAAAAGGTAGTAAAAAATATTAGCATACTAATGTTTACTAGATTCTACATTTATGTTTTTTAATTTATGATAGCATATAGAATATCATGTTCTTTATATAAACTCATATGCTTCATGGGTGCTTAGTGTGATATATGTTGAGTGTGGAGGCCTTTGGGGCTATCACATGACCTTAGGGGAATACTATGGGGGCTTAGAGAGATCCATAATTGTGGGGCATGCATTTTTACCCACTCCACCTTTTGTGGAACCTTGATCTCCATGTGAGTGGAATATTCCTAGTATATTTATAATTTCTATGTTTCCATATTTTATGGACTTGGTTACTGGTTGTCTATTTTCCATGTTGACTTCCCTATTCTATGGGAGTTTGTTATTCTTTGGAAAATGTAATGCCTTCCTTGTTTCAATGAATTTTTTATGATCACATGTTGTTGTAAAATGTTCCTTAAAAGGGGGAGACTCTATTTTTGGAGTGTTCCTTCTTATTAGATCTTTTGGATGAGCATGATGAGGTGGAATTGAGTTGTCCATAGTAGATGATGTTTATCTTGGATAAGCATGGCATCATTTCTCCTCCTTTTGTGTATTTTCTTTCATTTGTTATATATACAAGGTGTGGAGTGGCATTTGTAGGTTGATAAGTGTTTTGTTGAGTGTGGATTTGAGGATTAAAATCAAAGTGTAGATGTTTTTACAAAGAGCAATTGTTTATTTTATGGTGTAGTTTTGCAGCTTGTGAGATACAATATTGTGTAGGTACAGGTGAAAGTGTAGCATTTTATATAGGATATTTTTTATCTCTAAGAGAGTTTATTGAAGTCTTATGTTTTATTGCAATTTATATTGATAAATTTCTTGGTGGATATAGCCCATATTAGGTAAACCAAGGTAGATTTGTGTCATGTTTGTTTTATTCTTCTTCTCTCCATTTTATGCTTTCATAATATATATGATTTGGGGAATGTTTATCTAATTCATGTTATTTCATAAGTTAGATCTGATTTATGTTTTTATTAAATCTGATTTAAAAGTTTTAATTCCTAATAATTGGTATCAGAGCCATTGGTTGTGTTTTTTTGAAGTGATAAATCATAGGAAGGCTATTAGATTGAGTGGGAGCTATGGGAGAAGAGATCAAATTTAGAGTTGAGAAGTATGATGGTAAGCATTTTATTTTGGGGAAAATGTGGATGGAGGATTACCTATATCAAAAGGAGCTACATCTCCCCTTGGAAGGGAAAGTAGAACAACCTGTAAGTATGAGTGATGTGGATTAGTCATTACATGATAGAAAGGAAGTGGGAGCCATTCAGTTATGCCTTACATATTCTATTGCATTTAATATTTTTGATGAGGAAAACATAGAAGATCTCATGGATAAACTTGGAAAGTTATATGAGAAACCCTCCACTTCTAATAAAATTTTTACAATGAAAATATTGTTTAACATGAAAATGTTTGACAATGGTTCAATAACTAATCATCTAAATGATTTTAATATGTTTGGAAGTATGCTCATTGGAATCATGTTTATTTATGAATTTAGAGATTTTCTTTTATTATATATGCTCGTTGGAATCATGTTTATTTATGAATTTAGAGATTTTCTTTTATTATATACTTTGCCTGATAGTTGGGATAGTTTGCTTATGGCTGTGAGTAATTCAGTCCCTACCAAGGGAAGCTTGAATTTTGATGATGTTGTAGGTGTGATCTTTAGCAAGGAGATGCAAAGGAAAAGCTTTAGTGAATCATCATCAGGTAATGATTTTTAACTTTATACTAGAGGGATGCAAAATGACAAGATCAAAAGCAACTGTGGAAATTCAAAATGTATATCTAAGTCTAGATATAGATCCAAGATGATATGCTAGCATTGTGGGAAGAGTGGACACTCAAAGAAGGATTGTTGGTCACTTCGGGATAAGAATGCCAATAAGGAGGAAAAAAATGAGGTAAATGTGACATTAGGTAAATCATGTCTAGATTCCTAAATTCTTTTTATAGATATTTTTTTTAGTCTTGGATATTAGATTCATGGGCTTCTTTTCATACCACCCACATAGGCATTATTTTATTGATTATGTTTAGAGAATTTAGGACATGTTTATCTTGGTGATGATGAACCATGTGAGATAGTAAGTTAAGGTTATTTCTAGGTTAAAATGAAGAATGGGAACACATGGATCCTTAAAGATGTTAGACACATGCCTATTTTGAGACAAAATTTGGTTTTAGTGGGGCAATTAGGTAGCAAGGGATGTTCAATATTGTTTACCATAGATTCTTAGAAGTTACCAAAGGTGATTTTATTATTTTTAAAGGTAATAAAGTTGTACTTTATATTTTATTAGTAGTGTTGATTCTATTGTTTTAGTTTGTACAGATGGAGATGCAATTATGTGGCACTAAAGGCTTGGTCATATGAGCCATAAGGGCATCTAGATCTTAAAATATAATTTTCCTAGATTAAAACATCTAGATCTAGATTTTTGTGAGAAGTGTTTGTATGGAAAATTTAAGTGGGTTAAGTTCCTAAACGTTGGACCCACAAAGAAAAACACAAGTTAGAGTTGGTACATTCAAATGTATGGGGACCAACTCAGGTATTTTTTATGGGTGGATCTAATTATTATGTTAGTTTTATTGATGATAAAACTAGGAAAGTTTGGTTTTATTTAATTAAAAAGAAATTTGATGTATTTAACACTTTTAATAAGTGGAAACTTTGGTTAAGAATGACACAAGTCTCAAGTTGAAATGTCTTAGATCAGATAATGGAGGTGAGTATTGTATTAATGCCTTCTTTGATTATTGTTCTAACTATGGAATCTATAGGCAAAGGACAATTTCAAGAACTACACATAAAAATTGGGTATCCTAAAGGATGAATTGAAAAATAATGGAATGTGTTAAGAGAAGTTATCATGATAGTATATATAATTAATAGAGGACCTTCTATGCCTTTGCATGGAGGAATTCTTAAAAAAGCTTGGTCTAGTAAGAATGTTGATTATTATTTTCTTAGAGTCTTTGGATGTGAATATTTTTCTCTCATTAAGAGAGTAGATAGGACCAAGCTAGAGGAAAAATTAAAAAATAAAATGCACATTTATTGGATATGGTGAGGATGACTTTGGTTTCCTTTCATGTAGCATTAAAAACAAGAAAATACTTCAATCTAGAGATGTAAAATTTAATGAAACATTCATGTATAAGAATTAGTTATAAGAAAGGATTAGAAACTAAAAGAGTACACAGTATTGTATTACATTATGGATGGTAAAGTATCCAATGATTTAGTTTAGGAACCTTCTACACAAGGACCCAAAACTCTTATGGTAAGAAGAGCACCTGAACATTTTTCTCTTTCTTTGAATTATTTATTTCTAAATGATAATGGAGAACCAGAGTATTATGAATAATCAATGCAGGTAGATGTTAGGATGAAATGGGACCAAGCCATGGATGAAGAGCATAGATCTCTCATCAAGAACCAAATGTGGAATTTGGTAAGGGTACCCAAGGGAAAGAGTGCATTACCAAACAAATGGATCTTCAAGATTATGGTCAAGGGGTTTGTGAAAAAATTAGGTATTTATTTTGATTATATTTTCTCTCCTAATGTAAAAATGGATTTTATTAGGACTATTCTTGGTTTAGTTGCAGTTGAGGATTTGCATTTAGAACAATTATATGTGAAAACTATTTTTCTTCATGGTGATTTTGATGAAGCATTATATATGAAGCAGCCACATGGATATGAGGTCAAAGGGAAGGAAAAATATGTGTGTAGATTAAAGAAGAGCTTGTATGGCCTGAAACAAGCTCCACAGCAATGGTATGAAAAATTTGATTATTTTATGTTGGAATAAAAATATCAACAATGTCGTTCTGACCATTATGTGTACATCAAACATTTTAATGATGGTTCCTTTACTATTTTATTCTTGTATGTCGATGACATGTTAGTTGCAAGAAAAAATATATAACATATTCATATGCTCAAAAAACAACTTAGTGGCTCCTTTTTCATGAAGGATTTGATTTTTGAAAAGCAAATACTTAGTATGATGATTTCTTGTGATAAGAAGGAGAAGAATTTGATCGTATCCCAATCAAATTATGTGAATAAATTCTTGGAAAATTTTAGCATGTTGGATTCTAAATATGTTGATACTCCATTGGCATGCCACTTTAGATTATAAAAGGAGTAGTGTTCCAAAATGGAAGCTAAAAATATTATGATGTCCAAGGTACCTTACTCATTAGTAGTTGGTAGCTTAATGTATGACATGGTTTGTACTAGGTTGGACATTGCCCAAGTAGTGGGAGTTGTGAGTAGGTATATGAGTGATTTAGGTTATGAGCATTGGTAGGCATTTATAGGGATTCTTTTGTATTTAAGAGGAACCATTAATTTTGCATTATGTTATGGTAAATCATATACAATTTTACATGGTTATGTGGAATTAGATATGGTAGGGGATATTGATAGTATAAGTATGATAGAATATATATTTAATATTAGAGATATAGCGATTAGTTAGACTTTGAAGATACATAAGGTTTGGATTTGTCAACCATAGATGCAAAGTATGTTGCTTCTATAGAGGATAACAAGGAGATGATTTGGTTATATAAGTTATTTTGAGAGTTAAGGAATGAGTAGAAAGTTGGGAGACTACACAGTGATAGTCAAAGTGTTATTCATTCGCCAAAGAAATTTGCTTTCCACTTGAGGATGAAACACATTTAGTGATGTTATCATTTCATTAAGATAGATTTGGAGGAGAGATTGTTGAAGTTAGATAAGATTTAGACTAGCTAGAGTCATGTAGATATGATGACCAAGGTGGTCACATTAGACAAGTTGAGACTATGTTCATATTTGATTGGCTTTAGTGGTCATGGAGCAGTGATAGATTCTATTGAGGGGAAATGGTCTCCAAGTGGGAGATTGTTGAGTGTGGAGACCTTCGGGGCTATCAAATGACCTTAGGGGAATACTTTGGGGGCCTAGAGAGCTCGATAATTATGGGGAGGGAATTTTTCCCCACTCTACCTTTTATGGAACCTTGCTACACATGTGAGTGGAATATTCTTAGTATATTTCTAATTTTTATGTTTCCATATTTTATGGAGTTGGTTATTAGTTGTCTATTTTCCATGTTGACTTCCCTATTCTATGGGACTTGGTTGTTCTTTGGAAAATGTAATGCCCTCCTTGTTTCAAGGAATTGGTTGTGATCACATGTTGTTGGAAAACGTTCCTTAAAAGGTGTAGACTCTATCTTTGGCATGTTCCTTCTTGGGAGATATTTTATATGAGCTTGATGAGGTGGAACTGAGTTATCTTTAGTGGATAATGCTTATCTTGGATAACCATGGCACAATTTCTCCTCATTTTGTGTATTTTCTTTCATTTTTTATATATACAGGGTGTGGGGTGGCCTTTAGAGGTTGTTGATTTATTTCTAGGGTGTGGCTTTGAGGATTAGAGTTAAAGTTTAGATGTTTCTATAAAGTTTAGGTATTTATTGCAGGGTGTGGTTTAGCATCTTTTGAGATACAGTATCATGCAGGTGCAGGTGAAAGTGTAGCATTTTATACAAGATATTTTTCTCTCTCTATGAGATTTCATTATAGTCTTGTGTTTTGATTACAGTTTATATTAAAAACTTTCTTTGTGGATGTAGCCCACATTAGGTGAACCATGGTAGATCTATGTTATGTGTGTTTAATTCTTGTTCTCTCTATTTTATGCTTTCATAATATCTATGATTTGAGGAATGTTTTTATGATGCATGTTATTACATAAGTTAGATCTTATTTATGGTTATATTAAATTTGGTTTAAAAGTTTAAATTCCTAACAATATAGGCATACACTAGATACATGATTGGTGAGCATTCAAATGTTGTAACTCTTCCTCTATCTATGTGACACACTATGTTGGGGACATATGTTTATTCATGATGATTAATATAAGTTACATTTTTATGTTAACTTTAAATTATAATGTTGATATTATATTTTAATGATTACACATGTCTATACTCATACTTAAATATTACATAGTGTGCTAGATAGGTTATACTACAAGACATTTTTATAATAAATGTGTGTAGGAAATAACATGGTATGCTTATGTTGGTTTCTTATTATTCACTTAATCATCTTATCACATGGATTACATTACTATACTTATTTTTTCCCTCCTCGTTTTTGATGACAAAACATTTCAACATGTTCCTTGTTTGTTGGCCATAATGTCCCTAATTGTTGTTTCCTTAGTGTATGGGCATTTTAACATGTACTCCACTTTAGTGTGAGGAATTTGAACATGACCCTTTTTTTCAATGTCCTTATGCATATTTTGTGTGACATCAAGTTCTTGTTTGTGTGTGCTTGATTTACACTACCAAAAAAATCTCTTTTTCTATCACACTATTCCTAATTACTTATCCTATACTTTGACCCTAATTTTTTGATGTTGCAAATCACTTGTAGACTACACTATACATAAAAAATGTTTTATATAAAATATAATGAGTTAGAAACCCTCAAAATGTTTTTACCCTCTAGGGCACTAGCGTTTATATTAGGACATTAAAATCAACAATAGTGTCAAAAATATTTAGGTAGTGTCCATGTCTTCCAATAAGTCAAATTTAAAATCTCTTGATATGTATAGGTGGATATATTTGTCTTATTTAACCCTAATGTGACATTAATTCAAACAGTGTGGTATAAATATAAATCAAATGTTATTTCTTATATAATATAGAAATAACTTCTCAAGTTCACACTATATTATTAAAACTCATTTGCATAACTGAGTTATACTAATTTATTTTTCCCTATTTCCACATCAATCATAGGAGTAATATTCTTATAGGTATGAAGAATTTAAATATGATCCCATGAGAAATAGTTTAAAGTTAAAATATATACCACTATATGAACTC